>BSBK01000985.1:202500-362500 GCA_027943335.1 Chamaecyparis obtusa | reverse complement strand
TTAAGTAATGTGACAATGTATTCATAATTCCACTTGCATTTAATGTAGTTTATAAAGTGCATATTGAATGTATAATGCTTATGTTAATTATATAATTTCATGTTCAAAGAATATGTAGTTATTTTTTAAAAAAAACATTGTGCCAATAGTTTGGTTACCTAGGGTTGTCCTCTCAAGTTCCCTGACAATTCATGGCACTTTTACATGAGGAATATATTTGGATTTTGACTTTCTTGATTAGTCTTCTTTGTTGACGTTGAAAGATTTGTAGAATACATGTGTTGTGAAGGTTATATTTTGTAAATGGCTTTGGAGTTTCATGAATATTTTAAGTATGGATGGTAGTCCAAAAAGCATGAAACTTTGATTCATAATTATCACCCTTATGAGGGTTAGAGATAGGATAATAGATCCTTGTGTAAAAAGAGCCTGATATGGACTATTGTCAAGAATAACTCAAGTTCTGTGATTTGAGAGTTGGGGAAAGAGAGCTCAAGGAGTCATCTTCGAGCTCCATATTTACAAGGGCTAAGGAGAAGGCCTAACAAATTTCCACTTTATTCCCCCTTAATACAATAATCCTAAGAACATACTCTCAAAATTTATATAATATGCATGTTTTTCTATGTGATCCTTAAGGGGGGTTCCCTAGGGAAAGGTGAATTTTATGTTCTTAGGATTAATGTATTAAGGGGGAATGCTGGTATAATACATATATCACTATAGTTATAATTTTTATATTGGTTAATGATTATATTCAAACTATTTTTTATTTTATATGTTATTTATTATTGATCAATAACATTATCATATGTAATATTTTATCCAACATTCAATGCTCTCTCTCTCTCTCTCTCTCTCTCTCTCTCTCTCTCTCTCTCTCTCTCTCTCTCTCTCTCTCTCTCTCTCTCTCTCTCTCTCTCACACACACACACACACACACACATTAATAAAATATAAATTTGGTGTGATCCACAATATTGCTTTACACTATTTTGTGCATCTTGATTTTTGCTGAAATCACACAAATTTAAGAAAATATAATGATTTAATCCTTGAATGGTCCCATTTGAAAGAATTAAAAAATAGGGTTAGATCAAACTCTCTTTGGTAGATCCTCTCTACTCTTCAATCATACTTGGAAAGGAATCTTCTTACACACCTATCAAAATATTGACCAAAAATTTCTTTGAAATTATCATTTTTCTAGGGGACCAAATGGAGTCATTTGAAATTTTTGTTTTGTAAACTAGGCCTTACTATAAGCTTTCTAAAAAGGTTATTTTTTTTATTTCTTCTTAATATAGTTTTTGTTTCACACATGGTGAAAATTTGAAAAATAGAAGTAGTTAATTCAAATGCATAAAAATATAGTTAAACATTACCAAATATACCTTTTTCCAAAATACAATCACTCTAACTTCAAAAATTAACTAAAAAAATATGTGCAACAAAAAATTATGAAAAAATATCCATACCCCTAGGATATTGGTGTGATAAATCTATATTTTAAAATTATAATTTTATTCTTGATATAAATAAATCTAATGCATGAGACAGTAAATATCACTTCTAAAATTTGTGTTGATTATTGTAAAAATTAAGCTATTAAAAGATATATAAAATTATGCACAATTTATTTTATGTTTCTTTTTTAAATATTTAGTATCTAAACAAGAAATATCACAATTGATTAGTTTACTTCATCTTCATTCTTAAATTTTAAATTACTATATGTGTTAGGGAGTGAAGATTTATTGAAGATTACTGATTTCAATGTCAATGTTGGCCAAAAAGGGTAACCTAGTGTTGTGGGATCACCCTTTGTAGAATTTGATAATTTTGAAATTATAGATAAGTGAAGATCAAATAGTATGTTTCTACATTTTTCTACATAAACATCTTGAGTTTTTACTATGCTAACCTTTAAACATAGTATGTAGTGAATAATAGCATGCTCTAGTTAATTCCAAGGAAGGTTGTGGGTGTTCTTCCTAATAATTTATGTTTCTATCTAAGGTTTTTGAACTAGTTCAAATACTTGTATGTGGCTGAGATATAATAACTATTGTGATAGATGCAATCTATAAATAACGGTAAAAAAAAGTAGGCAATCTACTTGAGTATTTTATTAACATAGATCCTTCTACAAAAACACCTTTTTAATCTAAGTGCCACTAGATAATGTTGATTAATATTACATTAGAGAGACTATATGTGATTGGTGAGTTTTCGTTTGAGGATTTGTCTTGGTCAATTAGTATTTTAGTATGGTTACAAATACTTGTTGTCTTTACTAGGATTTTGGAGAGTATCTAGTAGAGTATCGTGTTAAAGACATTTACATGTTTTCACTAAAATATTTGACATATAGATGTATTGATGGAGTTGTTGGTCAAAAATTTAGTTTCCCTATTACCATTCCATCAAATACTTGTGTGCCTCCTCTAGTGCTACTTTTAGACAATGACTAATAGGTTAATTTTGGCTTGGCTAGTGGTACTAAAGGATTGAGGATCCAAAATCTGAACTTAGCTTCTCACTTTGAAAAGATTCTTTTGCACAAGAATATTTTTTTATCTTTTTTCTTTCTTTATAAATAGTTTTATTTATTGATGGTGATAGATCTATAGAATACATGTGTTATGAAAGTTATATGTTGGAGATAAGTTTAGGGTTTGGTGAAGAGACTGAATATGGATGGATTTCAAAAGAGCATGAGACTTTGATTGAGAATTATTAACCTTACAAGGGTTAGAGACAACATAATGGATCCATGCGTGTGAGGAGCTCAATATAGATTATTGTCAAGGATAATTTAAGGTATGTGATTTGAGAGATTAAGTTTGAGAAATTAAGGAATCCTCTTAGGACTCTACCTTTGAGGGTTAAGGAGGGAGCTTCAAGAAGGTTTACTTGATTCATAATTTTCTCTTCAAAGAATATTTTCCTAAACGATGTGTTCATATTATATAATCTGTATATTTTTCTATGTGATCCTTAATGGAGGGTCCCCATGGCAAGGTGAATTTGATATTTTTAGGGTCAATGTATTAAGGGGAGAATGTTGGTGTAATAAATTTGTAATTTTATTTATAATTATTTTGTTAGTTAATGGTTATTAAAACTATTTTCTATGTTATATACTATGTACTAAGTTTTATCCAACATTTGTTGTTCTAATTTTGACTCTCTCTCTCTCTCTCTCTCTCTCACACACACACACACACACACACACACACACACACACACACAAATAAATAAATAAAATTCAAATTTGTTGAACTTGATAGATTAAAAATTAAAGATAAGTGAAGATCATTTAGTTTGTCTCTAAATTCTTCTACATAAATATTATGAAACTTAACTATGTCACGAGTAACACTATAAAGAATGTAAGTGACATAGTGAAACACTTTCAAATTTTTGGCTTGATAGACCAAGATATATAAATTCATGTCCTATGTTAAAGAAGTCAAAAAGATACATAAAATATAGATGTTGCATACAAATAGAGAATGATTTCATATGGGTTTTATTTTTGATATGTTAAAATTTGAACAATTACAACATAGATCTTACTTTATCATTCATTTTCTTGCTTTGGGAGTTTAGAGAATGTGTGCAAGATCAAATCTAGTCTAATGGTAGTGTCCATTAAAATAATTTTCTAGCATTTTGTATAAAAACAATATAATTATGACTTTTTTATTAGCCTAAGGCTAAAATTAAGTAATGATTAGTCAAGATTGTCAAAATTAATCACTATTTGAAAACATACTTAGGTTGAAAATTCCATTTTTAAGAAGAAATAATTCTTTTACATATGTGATTGAGATCTAGAAATATGTAGCATGTGATATATAACTTGATAGCTAAGTAATACTTAATTGTGAAAATGCAAAAAATCAATTTGAAGAAACTTGTTGATTTTTTTTTAATTAGTTCTAAACAAGTTCCTTCGATAGCACACATCTAACTATGCTCCTTACAAATTTAAATGTCAAGCTAGAATATAGATTAGAAACTTAATTTGAGCAAAGATTTAAGTAATTTATTATGATTATTTGATTTAATTATCGAGAATGTTTTGATTATTAATATTTTAAATAAAATTCTATTATATATTTAAAACAAAAAATTATACAATTATATAACAAATGTTAATATGACATTTCAACACTATCAATCGTACTTATCATCTCTCGTATTAAATCATCTTATATCTTATTCAATATTATTTATATTATCAATGTATATTTGATCTACTAATGAAATTAATTGATTCTTAATAAAAATATTAAAATCAAGACTCGAAAATATGATTAAAATTTTGTAGACGAAAAACCCTCTATCAAAAATATATACTTACATTTTCTTCCAACTATAAACACAAGATTACCTTTAATCCTTCCCATACAAAACATGTCAGTTGTTCCATACTATCCAGCTGAAAGTGATATTTTCTATTTATACGTAAATGGGGAATCTCAACACCTAATAATCCATAGTACTATCAAATAACAACAGAGCTTCCAAAACAATCAAATGTAATAAGTGAAGTGCAGAAGGATAAAGTTGAACTACTTTCCAACATCAATATTCACAGCTATTACACAATGTTATGAAACACTCTGTCCTATCACCTTGAGCAGGGTTGATAAAAGTACTTCAATATCAGGTAAATAAGTACGCGATCAAAGTGCTTGTTGCAAATAACTTTTGTAAGTCCATTCATTATTTGTCATTTTTTCGTCCTAGGCTTAATAAAGGCAGACGAATGGCTAAAAGCTGCTTTTCTTCATCACAGAGTTTGGATTTGCATTTGACATAGTATGGTCTAAAGAAAACAAAAGTACAGAAAAAGTGCAGGGAAATGAGTTTACTGTTTGTTTATTTTCAAAACAATAAACAATATCTATTGAGAAATGCTACTATCCTAACTAAGGATCTGAAAAGAGACTGATAAACATATCACCAATCCCATAAATATACTAGACAGGCTCAAATGGCAAGGAGCAGACCGGGCATGGAGTTTCCCTGAGATTTGGGAATCTCACTCTCCCATACAAGCAAACAAGCGACCAGTGGCAAAGAAGAAGAAGAAGAAGAGGGTGATGGTCGAGGAGTGAACTCCCTGGCAACGAGCGAAGTGTTAAAGAACTCACGGAGCTGCGTGATAATCTTTTCTTTCACAGTCCACACGTGCACCCAGTACGCCGATTCATTCTCACGCCCCTCCACAAACACTTTGTTTCCCGCCGCCGTTATAGATTTAGGGTTGAACGAAAAGTGCTGGTGACCGGAAGCGCCGGTGAGCAAGCGCATCATGTGATCACAGCATGGCGGGCCATGAAACCACCATTCCAAATCCGTCGCCAATATTCTCCCCACTTTCTTGTTATCGCCACTTCCCAGCGCAACGTAAAGTTGCTCAACCACTCGCCTGTTCTCCTCTTCCTCCAGGGTTGTAATGGAATTAGGGTTATATTTAGCCAGTTCTGACAGAAAAGAGAACAAGAAAGCTGAAGAGAAAATATTATAAGAATTACAATACTATGAAAGAAATGGGTGTGGAGAAATGAGAATGTGGGATGCAGTATTTATAGTGGGCTTAGATGCATTAGCTCAGTAAGC
The DNA here is from genome assembly GCA_027943335.1 of Chamaecyparis obtusa. Taxonomy (NCBI): domain Eukaryota; kingdom Viridiplantae; phylum Streptophyta; class Pinopsida; order Cupressales; family Cupressaceae; genus Chamaecyparis; species Chamaecyparis obtusa. The sequence goes on along the minus strand of BSBK01000985.1, from coordinate 356,863 downwards.
AGGAAATGGTTTCCTGCTTCAATGGTGGTGTTTGACAGCTTTCAAGTTGTGGTGGAGCTTAATGATGGGCCCATTCAGTAGCTGTCCGCTTTTTTCATCATTCTAATTACGGCCTTCTTAAGAATGGACCATTTGCAATTGGGCAATGTGAGCTGGCTAGAGTACAAATTATTGGTATGTGACGCTTCTGGACTGTTGGGCCCTGTGGGGCTGATCAATTATTGGGGCATTTCAGTCTTGTGTTTAGTCACATTATTGTTTCCACTATGGTGGCTTCATGGATGCCTAGTTTATACTCGGCAAAGATGCTATTGTTCTTTACCACAAGCGTCACCCAATTTGATTCAATCTATCTCAATATTTTTGTTTTTATTAATCTATCTATGATATTAGAGAAATAAACCTTCTAGGGATAGAAAGAGTTAATAATTTAATGGCTAGTGAAGTTGAATAGTGTTGAATGAACTCGTCGGAAATTATGTTCTATTGAATACAAGCTTCAATGTTATAAGAAATCAAAATTCTTATTCTTTTGGTAAAAGAAAAACATGAGATGATCAGTGACAAATGTGAAAGTTAACTAGTCTCAGTTCAATAAAAAATACAGGATTTGGTTGCGTTTAGCAAACAAATGATGGAGAAGACTACTCACTCTTTCACCACTTTGCAGGTTGAACTGGAGGAAAAAAGGGCCAAACGTAGAAAGAGGCAGGAAAATTTACAAGTGGTTATCAATGAAGGGGCCCCTTCAGATGCTATTGTGTGTCCTCCCAAGAGGACTTCTTTTCTAGATAAGTTCAAGGAGCTTAATGAAGATTGGAAAGGGGTTAATCTTCTTCCTATTTATGTTCCTATGACTGGTTCTATTTTTTGTTCTTTTGCTGGTAGTTTTTGGTAATGGCCTCTTTAAATTCACATCTTGTGAATTCCTTTTGAACTGTCTGTTAGACTTGATGTTAATTTTGCTTGTTAGGTTCGAGCCCTATCCCGCTTAACTGAATTAGAATGTTACAAGGGATGGAACCAATATCATTATTTTAGATGACTTTGTTGAAATGAATAGCAACTTATATTGTCCCAACAACTTTGTTATAACAGATAATCATCAATCCTTGATTTTTAAGTGATAAAATTTCAATCTATAATTTGTACTTTATATTAAATTGCTAATCAATTTAAAATTTGATAAAAAAAATTGAGTTGATAATTTTTTTTAAATAAAAGAGGGGTGAAAATTTAGTCAATCAAGAAGAAGTACAAAGCATAGGCATCAAACATCCCTTTCAAGATCCACTAAATGATCTAACTGTTGAGACAAACCCAGAGGTAATTGACTCCTATCCACAATATTCCAATTTTGCATGTGATCAGAGGCCCATTTGGCCACACAATCTGCAACTCCGTTCCACTCCCTAGGCTATGAGTGAAAATAACAGAGTCTAGAGAAGCACATAAATTAAAAATTTGATTAACAACCAAAACTAGCTGCCAACTAACATTCTGATAATGCTACCAAATTGATAATTTAATTATTTAACATCTCACAATTTTGTTATGAATTGAAATGGATTCTTAAATGTTGCAAATGTTGTGGATATAATAGGAACACCAAAGTTATCTTTGATAACTATATCCTTTTATGAAATTCATGGTATCATGCCAGGTTCCTATTCTGGTGAACGAGGGAGGTTACACGTATATAGTGACAGACCAGACTGGACAGAATGGGACGTGGACCAAACAATACAGAGGTGGCATAGTTTTGGCAATGTCGATCTCTCATAATCGAATTGATTATGTTGCCAAAAGATTGTGCTCCTTTTGTTTTCTAGTTAACCAATGTAAATTAAGAAAGAGTAATAGTAATACCGAGTCATGTCTAGGACAAATTGAATGGTTTCAGGAGTAAAATATCACTTGTGCGATCTTGGGAGGGCCCGGATTCGAATAATTGAACTGAAATTCTAAATCAAATGTTTCTATCAAATAAAGAGGAACGTAATGGGGGCCCGGAAATCGTCGTTGTCAATAATATATGTAGACAGGATTGGGCGAGAGGACGATGATGGCAAATATAAAACAAAAATGAGCAAGTGAAGCATCTTAATATGAGCACGCTCATATACTCTTTATCACATTTCAAGGTATACAAACTGGAGCACAGCCTGGCACAGAAAACTCAGTTCAACGAGTTTGGGAAAAAAATCCAACCAATGTCTTAAACTTCAATGGTTAAATGTATATTTTTAGTTATTAAATGTTAGATAACTGTTATTTATTTCTAGATGTGATGAGGTGTAAAATTGTTATCAGGCGGTTGAAAAATGCGATCTTAAATAGATTAGCTCAAATCTGTCCAAGCAAATAAAAATAATAATGTTATGCGATTGTCATGCTTATTTCTATTTTGTATCAAGTGGAGGACAGCACATTAACCTTTCAATTATATATATATATATATATATATATATATATATATATATATTTATATTTATATATGGGTGGGATATAGGATTAGATTTACACAGTAAGAGGAGAAGAGTCTAGAAAACTTATAAAAATATTTAGTTTGTCTTTGCAATTATTGATATTAGGAGTAGATTTAAGTTTTTCTAATTTAGAATTAAAGATATTGGTGATGCTCAACATCAAGCTTGTGGCGTTATTATTATATATACTATTTATCTGAAAAGGTGGTTCTACTATTCTATTATTCGTGACTAGGCCAGGGCTACCAAGGTGGGTGGGAAGCAATAGTTAGGGTAGGTGGGAGGATGTGTCATTGCCCACATATATTATTGTAGGAGGAGGAGATAGAGCCCATAGAATTGTAGGGCAACTAGATAAATTAGGGAAGGTGGTAGATTAGTTGAATTGGTTGGCTCATATGACTGTGAAAGCGACCAAATGACATTAGAAATGTAGGGCCCTTTGGGGTGGGTGGTAGATTAATGAAATTGACTGGCTCATATGACTATGAAAGCAACTCCCATAGAGTTGTAGGCATAGAATAGTAGGGGCCCATCTAACACCCTACATTTGCTGAGTCGGTCATTTTTCTTGCTTGTAAAGTACTTGTCATTATATCTTTAAAACATGAGCAACTCAATTGATAAAGAAGCATTTTGATACCCTCATTCTGTATCTAACATGTGTGGGATTAAATAAGAAGGATAATTGCATTTATCCCATCTAAGCATAGATGCCAAAGACTAACATACTCCTAAACTAGCAGGAAGTCATTGCCATTCTACACCTTATGTATTGAAGATGGTAGCCATACATTAATTATGTCAGTCATGAGTAAGGAGTGGATCAATTCACAAGATCTTCCACCTCTCCGATAAACCAAGTGTAAAACTCAGATTTCACTTCTCAGAGTGGGGACAAGATATTTCTTGGCTAGGGTTGCATTGCATATGAAGGCGGATATGGGTTGGTTTTGCACATCTATCAACCATACCCTCTCTATGATTCTACATCACCAATCAAGTACTAAATTCTGGTGTTTTGCAACTTCCTTTCCTAGTGTATTAGGCTCTACATGTTCATGTTAGGACCACTTTATTACGCTTTAACTTGCACTCATTTATGAAGAAACATGATAATTCATTCAAGGCTACAAATGTGATGATCAAGATCATAATTGTAGGTAGGAAAAAATGCTAAAATATATGCATGTGATAGTTGATAATTGAAACAAATAGATAATAAGATATATGGGTGGCTGCAAGAAGTTGAGTCCCACTTTTGGCCAAAATGTGGAAGTGTTTTCTCTATTTTATAAAAAATTTGTCAATTAATGTCGAAATTTGAAGCACTAAAAGATTGAATCTTAAAAAAAATTTGTAATATAAAATTTAGTGCTCGGAGTGTAGTTATCAAATATGTAATTTATTTCAATACCCACATGGTATAAATTGAATTTTAGTATGCATGTTTAAAAACTACTTTTTCAAAATGTTTGTTTCAGGACCACACCTCACACATGTACGACCACCCTTTTTTGAAGTAAATGAATGTATTTTTGTGAATCCTTTTGGGAAAAGGTACCTAACACACTGAAGATTGATGAGAATATTTTATCTTATTTTTTAATTGAATATTTTTTTAATTAATTTTTAATTGACTATAAAATACATTTTGGAAACCTTTGGTGTACAGCCACCATAATTTGATGATAAATTCACTTTTTTTCAATTTTTTTTAATTTGAATGAAATTCTATGTAGATTGATGTCATAGAATTGATTTCTCAAAAAAACTTAAAATTAAAAAAGTTATTAAAGTTTTAGTTAACCTTAGTATTTCAAGTTTAGGTACCATGTTGGCTTAATAAATATTGTAAAAATATTAAAATTTATCATATCGCTATAAAATTTATATTTTTATAATCTGCACAAATAAAGCTAAAATGAATTTTTATTTTATCAAAAAATTCATTCGGGAAGGTGTCGAAAAAATTATGGCAAGGCAAAAATTTTATGTTGTAATGCCTTAGCCATATTTTTGCAGGGCCAAGCATAGGCTTGGTCCCACGAAGCATGTCCTGAACCAAAAACCAAGCTAGTGGGTATGGTTCCCACACATATGTTTACAAAATGGGCGCCCATTTTATGAAATTAAAAAATGGGTGCCCATTTCATAAAGAGTCGTTGCAACCAAAAAATAGGACTATGGGCCTGATCTCAATTATTGATGAATTTTCAATCATTTTTTTAATGATCCGTACCAGGCAAATAGAATATTTTGATCAACATTCTCTTCCTTTTTCTTGTATTGGATTTGACATTCAGAAAGAATGACGTAGTCAAGGATGGTGGATCCAATGAAGGACAGTCCAACTTTGCAGCTAGTTACCAACACAGTGGAATAACACAACACAAGAAAATGTTTCAACTCAATTTCCATTAACATGCCCGGTTGTAAGGCCTTCCAGGTTAGGGCCAATTACAAATAGAAATAGTTCTACAAGATCAACAAAATCCAATATAACTCCAGCTAGTCCAGTTCTAAGACAAATCAACAACTAATGGAAACCCTAAGGTAGATTTGAACTTGTGCTCTCTAGCCACCAAGAAATATCCTTGTCTCCAAGCATACAAACCACTAGCTCTGTTGTTACAAACTATCAGAAATCAATATGATCTACTAGATCTCACAGGATCCAAGATCTTTTCCACAAATTTACTTTTCTAGTTCTCTCCCATTGCTGCCAATACCCTTAACAACTACCTAAATACTCCTTAAATACTAATCTTCAGGAAACAATTAACTCCTACCAAATAAATATTAAATGAAATATAATTTGGCTCCCAAATAGCCTTACAATTATTTAATTCTCCATGTTGGCCTCAGATCTACATAGGAGAATACAATAAAATATACCAATAATAAATACACCAAGTTGGCCAACCAAATCACCAAGAACTCCAGTCAGTAAACTGGAACAATCAAGTGCCAGAGAAACAACTGAGTGCCAATGAAACAACCGACCAATCCAAGCAACATCGAGAAATAAAGGCATCACTGAGCACCAGTTCTATCAAGCACAAGAAGTCTCACCGAGTTCCTTCAGCGATTGAGTCTCCTTCAATAACTGAGACCGTCTATTAAAGCTGCAACCGAATACCACATAACCAAAACAACACACCTCCATGCAGATTCACCAAGTACCCTAGAATGTCCCTGCATCAGACACCCTAGGTTCGAAAAGATGTTCATATGTGAGAAGAACATCTTCCAGGATTCAGCACATAAACCCCGAACTGGTTCTTCACATACATGTCCTCCAACTTTTTATCTTCCATACTCTTCCACTTCAATTTCCTCTATCTCTTCAAGTCTTTCCTTGATAACACACAGGCTTGTTCTCCATACTGATCATCCATACCTTCAGGACCTATCAACTCAACTCGTCTACCGATACTCAAACTTGTCCTATCGAATGTTGTATCCAACAAAGGCATCAGGGAAAACTTCCTGTCATCTTTCTCAACAATAATCACTTTCTTGACACAATCATACATAGCTTTGCAATCATATTGCCAAGGTCTACCAAGAAATATATGACAACTATTCATCTCCACAATATCACATAACACAAGATCCTTATACTGGCCAATCTAAACATCAACAAAGCATTGTTCTCTTACTTCTAGAGCATGAACATTTTGTAACCAACCAATCCTATAAGGACAAGGATGCTTTATTCTATTCAAACCAATTTTCTGAACTATGTCCTCAGCAACAAGGTTATCATTACTACCATTATCAATAATAACATCACCAATTTTACTTCCAGACTTGCACCGAGTCCTGAACAAGCTACTCCTCTAACAAGGTTCCTCCTTTGTACCGAGCAATGTTCATTGAACCAGCAAGTTCTTAGATTCAGGCTCATTCTGAATGTTTTCATTCACCACAGTAGTTTGTCAGTCACCAAGCTTCTTATGTGTGCACTCAAAAGAACGGTGTCCTTCTTCACCATAATTATAGAAAGTACCTTTAAAGATAACTCTACCTATCTTATTCTTTGGTTCTATAGGTTTCTGTTCATCTTTTGCAATCAATTTATCTTTCACCGAGTGATCAATCTTTTCATTCCCTCGAGGATTACAATGTTGTTTCCTCTTCAACTTATCTTCTGCCTTCAGAGCATATTGATAAGCATCTTCAACCGAATCAATCTTCAACATACCAAGCTCATCCTAAATATTGAATCGCAAACCATTCACATACCGAGCTACCTTTTCCTTACCAAGTTCTTTGTGTCCACACCAAATAGTAAGTTTGTAGAACACCTCAGTATAATCTTCAACTATCAAATCCTTCTATTTTAGATTCTACAATTTTTTAAACAAGTCAAGCTCATAGTCAGCAGGTATGAACTTAGCTTTCAATTTAGTCACCATCAACCTCCACTGACTGATCTTCATTTCACCTTCATCTTCTCTATCTCTTTGTAATTCTTTCCACCAAAGAGTAGCATGTCCTTTCAACTTAGTCTGTGATAATCTCACTCGAAGAGGATCCTCAATTTCTTCAAGCTCAAAGAAATCTTCTAATTAACCAATCCAATCAATCAAATTCTTGGGTTTCAAAGTACCAAAGAAAGTAGAAACTTCCATTCGATAACTATTACTCAATCAAGCTCCAGATCTATCTAACCAAGTAGTTTTGTCTTCACCAGATCTATCCCTCTGATCATCACCACTAGATCCAGCAGCTTAAAAGTCTTTAGCAGCTTCCTCATAACCATCCTTAGTAACAACATTCTAAGGTACACCAGTCATAGCTCTCATGATCTCAATGACCATGTTGTTCTTCATCAACTCCATCTCAAATCTGAAATCAGATTTCACTTTCTCTGTAATCCTAGATTCCATAGTATCACAGAGATCTGCAATCACCCTAGGGTCCAATATTCTCAAAGGCATCCTTAAAGATAAGAAAACTATCTACAACAAAACCCTACATTGACCACCTTGTGACAACCTCCAAGTTGTACGCAAGTCAGATCAGCTTGCCACCTTGCATGAACAACCAGGTCAAGATTTCACAAGTTATGTGCCACGGATCTGCAACTCAAATTATACGATCTCTTCGCCAACAAGGTCAATTTCACAAGATTAGCCTTGCTAGGTCAACCTTCGCTCAATAAGATCAACTTAGCTTTGATACCACTTAACACAGTCAGGTATGGAGGATCCAATGAAGGACAGTCCAACCTTGCAGCCAATTACCAACATAATAGAATAACACAAGACAAGAAAATGTTTCAACTCAATTTCCATTAACATGTTCGGCTATAAGGCCTTCTGAGTTAGGGCCAATTACAAACAAAAATAGTTCTGGAAGATCAACAAGATCTAATATAACTCTAACTAGTCTAGTTCTTAGACAAATCAGCAACTGATAGAAACCCTAAGGTAGATCTGAACTTGTTCTCGCAAGCCACCAAGCAATCTCCTTATCTACAAGCATGCAAACTACTAGCTCTACTATTACAAACTATCAAAAATCAATCTAATCTGATAGATCTCACAAGATCCAAGATCTTTTCCACAACTTCACTTTTCTGGTTCTCTCCCACTACCACCACTACCCTTAACAACTACCTAAACACTCCTTAAATACTAATCTTTAGCCACAAGTTAGCTAGAAGAAATAATTAACTCCTACCAAACAAATATTAAATGCAATACAAGTCATCTCTCAAATAGCTTTACAATTATTTAATTCTCCATGTCGGCCTCAGATCTACATAGGAGAATACAACAAAAGGTACCAACAATAAATGCACCAAGAACTCTAGTCGGTAAACTAGAACAACTAAGCACTAGTGAAACAACCAACCAATCCAAGCAACACTGAGAAACACAAGCATCACTAAGCACCAGTTCCACCAAGCACAAGAAGTCTCACCGAGTTCCTACAATGACCGAGTCTCCTTCAATAACTGAGACCCTCGGTTAAAGTGGCAACCAAGTACCACAAAACCAAAAAAACACACCTCTATGAAGATTCACTGAGTACCCTAGAATGCCCCTGCATCAAAGAATCATTTGAACTCAAATCTTGGTGCAAAAATGGGATCAAACCAATGGAGAAAGAGGCTATGGAAGGTTCTGACAGCTAAGGAGGTTGCAACAAATAGAGAGGAGGCAAAATGACATTGGGAAAGAAGAGAAATACTTTGAAAACTAAATAATGCTGGAGCATCGAGTTCAACAATTGTTTCAAAAGCAGAGGAAAATGAAGACACCATAGTGGATGCAGAGGTTGAAGAAGAAAATTCAGGTGCATCTTCTAATCCAGTATTGGATATAGGTATGTCTTCACATCCAAATGTAACTTATTCTGATAAAGAAGTTCATCGATTTCTAGAAGCAGGTTACAATTTAAATGATTTAAATTTTATTCTTGAAAATAGATTAACAAATTTAATTGCACATCAAATTCCAAAAATTAGTAATGTTAATCATAGTGATAAAGGAACTGAAAGTCAAACCCTGAATGAAACTAAAAATCAAACACCAAATCAAATTGAAAACAACAATGTGGATGTAGACCTAAAAACACTGATTGAGAAAGAAACTCCTTTGAATGATAATGAAATAAATGAACAATTTCAAATAAAAAATGATGTGCTAGACAATCTATGTGGTTTGGTTTCATGAAGATAGATTAGGACACACATGACCAGATTGTTTAGACATTTTTTTTATAATAAGAAATTTGGATTTCAATGTCAATTAATGTTACAATTAATTAAAATGTCTAAAATGCAAAAAGTGATAAAGAGGTTAGACATTTATGTGAAACCCAAGAAGAAGGATGAGTCTCTAAAACAAGTTGTATCAATTGTTGCTAGTGCCTTTGACACAATTGGAAAGAAAAGTCATTCTAAAAATAGTAATGCGGCCGACAAGCAATAACAACTTTAGTAAACAAAACTACTACTAATAAAAGAATGATTTCAAATGTAAGTGGATATCTTAATATTCATTGTAAAACTTTAACAAGAGCTATAAAGAGAAGAGTTAACTTTGAAAGTGTTCTGGAAAACCATTTATGGACCTTCAGAGGCAGACTCCTGAGGTTTGACATGGAACTTACTGGTGAAGTCAAAACTACGATTGAAATTTTTTGGCATGATAATACAAGAGTATCACCTAATCCCAGAGATGTTCTTAAATTAAGTGTTGGTTCAAAAGTTCGTGATCCACATCCAAAACACCTTTTAGATATGACTCAAATAGAATTGTATAAAAAATTTGTGGATGATAAGGATTGTTGGAAACTATAATTGAAGCAATTGTTGTATTGTCATTGATGTCAAACCTTAACTGGTAAGACTGTTGCTATTTAAGAAAGTACTATATCTATTTGATTGTTGCTAAGGGGTAAGGCAAGGTTGGTAACAATAGCACCTAAGGAAAGGTTGAGTTATCTTGATACTTCAAAGAGTACTTGATTATATGGCACAATGATAAGACAGTGTATTGTTTATCTAAGTAAGAATGAAGACTAAACTGGTAGGCTTAACCGAGCAAAAATGAAGAAATCTAGTTTAAACTGAGTGTTGTTAGTGTCAACTGAGCTAGTATATGCCGAGTAAATTTAGTGTTGGCCGAACACTAGTTAATTGTCGAGGAAGTTAGTATTAGCTGAGGAAATAGTTTATGAGGTGACCAAGCTTTCTAGTGAAGACCAAGAAGTTGAACACAGTATTGACCGAGCGTTAGTATTTTGCATTTTAGGAAGAATTCAAATTTCCAGCCGACATCGTTGAATTCTTGGATTATGTAAAATGTGTCAACTTTATTTATTGATTGTATGAAAGCATTTAATGCACTGTAAAACATTTTATTGTAAATCTATTGAGAGATTCAAGATGTTTCTAGAAGGATAGCTGAAGAACATAATGTAGGATGGATTCAATGAATCTTACCTAACCCTAAGATCTACGAAGGATATTAAGTAGCAAAAGATGTATTGACCTAATGGAGGAAGTATTAAGGAAACCTAAGCTAGAGGTTACAAGAGAGAGGATGTTGGAAGTGTTGTTGATGTTATTGACTGTCTGAGAAAAGAAGGCTAAAGGAGAATTGTTGTGATTTCTTGAAGAGAGTTCCGAGCAGATCAATGATGGAGATGGTAAAGGTTCGCAGTTAGTAAGCCAGCATATGTGTATGGAATTGGATCTAATATTTGCAAAGTGAGTTGTATGTTTTTTAGATCAATACTACTGCTAGTTTCTAACCATTGTATCAGTCAAAATCCTTTTAAAAGAGGTTGACCTAACATTGATAGATATAAATCCTTTGAACAAGGTTGCATTCTAATGGAGTGTATGTAAGTCCTATAACAAGGCACACTTTTAACAGAGTGTTTTAAATCTTTTAATCAGGTCACACCTAACAGTGTGTTTGTAACCTTTGATAGGGTTGGGTTTTCACTGAGCTCACTTCATAAGATTGAACATAATAGTAACATGTTACAAAGTGGTTTTTCCCAAATTGGGTTTCCATTGTAAATCCTGGTGTTGATACTTGTGTGAATGTTTTGGTTTGAACATTTCTGTATTTTACAAGTTAGATGCTATTGGATAAGTGGACTACACTATTATATGTTTATGTTATGCAATTAGTACTGACTGAGTAGATGTTGGTTATTAGATCTGATTTGTTGAAGAGTTTTAAAGTTTGTTTTTATACATTTGGACTTCAGAACAACTAATTCACCCCCCCCCCCCTCTCTATTGTTTTAAATCATATTAAAAATTGGTATCAGAGCTTTTGGTGCTTACAGAGAACAAGTTTGAAGGTACTTGAATAAAATGATCAGGATGTATAAGAAGGAGGTACCAAAGCTGAATAAGGAGAACTTCCATGCATGGCAAATCTTGATGAAGCTGCATCTGGCTGGTATTGGTGATTCTCCAAAGTATTACATTGAGCATGACTATGTCACACCTGCTGCACGTTTGACTGCCGAGGATATGAAAGCTAAATAAGAGCACAACCAAGCAATGTTGGAAATTGCGTCTGGCCTAAGTTATCCAGAACTTGAAGACATCAAAGACTACAGTAATGCAAAGGAAATGTGGGAAACCCTTGCAAACATTTATGGCGATGACATAAATATATTGAGAGAAAAATTTGAGAGCCTAAGAGGTAAATTTGATGAAATGAGAATGCAAGAAGGTGAGAATATTGCACAATATTATGGTAGAATAAAAGAAGTTGTAAATTCTATTAGAGGAGAAAATGGAACTATTGAGGATGAAACTATAATAGGAAAAGTATTGAGAACTCTGCGTCCTATCGATGCAATCAAAATTTCTGCAATTTAGGAATCTAGATGTAACTCTACTAATGCTCTTACTTTGGAAAGTTTGGTTGGTAAGCTCACTGCTTTTGAACTTTCTAACTATGATAACTTTACTGTTGGTAATATTGAATCTTCTTTTAAATCACAAATGGTTCTGAGTAAGTCAAAGAAGGAAAAATAAATATGCATCAATGAAAGTGAAAGCGAAAGTGAAAGTGACAGTGACACATCTGATGAAGAACTTGAGGATCTAGAAGCTCTTATGGCTAGAATACTAAAAAGGGTAAAAGGAAGGTACAAAGGTAAACTCCCTATTCTATGTTTTTCATGTAATAAAGTTGGTCATATAGCTGCTAGATGTCTTGATAGGGATAATAAGGATGAAGAAAGAGACAGCAAGCATAAAGACAAAAGAGAAGATAGAGGTTACTGAAGATACAAGGACTACAAAGGAAAAGGTAAGAAATCCTGCTACATTGCCAAAGAAGAGACTGACACTGATAGTGATGATTTTAAAATTGAGGTTGTCTATGTTACAATGAAAGATGAATCTAATGAGGATGAGAAAACCGCATTGATATCTTATGTCAAAAAAAATGATAAATGGATTATTGACAGTGGTCGTTCACATCATATGACTAGATATAAGAGTAAGTTTGATACCTTAGATCATTATAAAGGTAGGAGTGTGAAATTTGGTAATGATGCACATTGTCTTGTTAGAGGCAAATGATTGATTAAGCTAACTGATAAGATCACTTATGAAAATGCTTATTGGGTTGAGGGTCTTAACTATAATCTATTGAGTGTTGCACAACTTAATAGCAATGGCTACCGAGTGGAATTTCATCATAGAAAGGCAAAAACATTTGATGCTGCTGGTAAACTAATTGGAAGTGGAGAATAGACAAGACGTAATTTGTTCTATCTAGACCTATCTAAAGAAACATGTATGATTGCACAACTTGATGATATTTGGTTATGGCATAGGTGGCTATGTCATGTTAACTTTGATAATCTGGTAGAAATTGGTAAGAAAAAGAAAGTGAGAGGTCTACCTAGATTGAAGAAACCTGAGAATGTAATGTACAAAGAATGTCAGTTGGGTAAGATGACAAAGTCTAGTTTCAAGAGCAAAACTTTTACTTCTAAGAATATCTTAGATTTGGTTCATACTAACCTTTGTGGACCGATGGGTGTACAAAGCTATTGTGGTGCTAGATATTTTATCCTGTTTGTTGATGATTATACAAGAATGATGCATGTAATGTTCTTAACATAAAAATTTGATGCTTTTCAATTTTTTAAGTGGTATGTGGCTAAGGTTGAAAATGAGACAGGTAGAAACCTGAAATGTGTGAGATCTGACCGAGGTGGAGAATTTATATCCAATGAATTTAATCTATTTTGCAATGATAGAGGGATCAAAAGACAGATGTCTACACCTAGAACTCCTCCACAGAATGGTATAGCAAAGAGAAGGAATAGATCTATTTTGGATTGTGCAAGGACATTAATGATTGAAAAGAATGTTACACATAAGTATTGGAAAGAAGTTGTAAGTACATTAGTTTATACTCTTAATCGAGTACAGATAAAAAAAGGTACAAATTTGACACCTTATGAATTATGGCATGGGTATGCACCGAATGTAAAGTACTTTAGAATTTTTGGAAATAAGTGCTACATATTAAAGGAAAGTAGAAATGGAAAATTTGATGCTAAAAGAAATGAGGGTATATTCCTAGGCTATTCCACAAAAAGTAAAGCTTATAAGTATTTGAACTCTAACGCTAACAAAAATTGTGAAAAGTGTGAATGTCAAAGTTGATGAGTATGTAGAGAAAAATGAAGTTGATAGTAAAAGAGAACCAGAAGATTACAAATCTTTTGTGTATATAGAGGAAGAAGAGGCAAGTGGTAGACTTGCACTTGATGCTGAGTCTCGAGTAAGCAATGCCAAGCATCAGAAAATCAATGCTGAGAGAGAAGAAGAACGTGCCCCACAACAGGAAGAATTTGTCAAGTATCAGCAAGAGGTTACCGAGCATTTAGAAGCTAAATCTAACTTTCTTGTTGGTGAACCTGATGAGAAAAATGAAAGAAGAGGAGAACCTGTTCTAGCACAATATGTAAGGAGACATCATAGACCTGAATAGATTATTGGAGATAAAGATAATAGAATTCAGACTAGAAGCAAGGCAAGAGATCCAACATGTTTAAAATGTGAATTTGAGCCTAAGACAACAAAGGAGGCATTAGAAAATGAAGACTGGATAGAAGAAATGAATGAAGAGATAGACCAGATAGAGAAGAATGATACTTGGACTCTGGTGCCGAGACCAGAAAATAAGAATGTCATTGGGACAAAATGGGTATTTCATAATAAGCTGAATGAGCATGGTCATATCACAAGAAACAAAGCTAGGTTGGTATGCAAAGGCTACACACAAGAAGAAGGAATAGATTATGGGTAGACATTTTCCCCTGTAGCAAGATTGGAAGGAGTAAGAAATCTGCTTGCATATGCTGCTTATAAAGATTTCAAGGTATACCAAATGGATGTTAAGTCTACATTTTTAAATGGTATATTAGAAGAAGAAGTGTATATTGAATAGCTAGAAGGATTTGTTTATCCAAACATAAGACACATGGTTTGCAAACTGAATAAAGCAATGTATGGACTGAAGCAAGCTCCTAGAGCATGGTATGAGAGATTGCACAACTACCAAATATAGATTGGATTTTCAAGGAAAAATGACACAAGCAATTTGTACATGAAAGATGAAGAAGGTAAAGGAATCTTGTTAGCTAAGATCTTTGTAGATGATATTATATTTGGTGGACAAGATTCCTTGTGTAAGAAATTTTCAAATGAAATGAAAACTAAATTTGAAATGAGTATGTTTGGGGAGATCAAATTTTTTGTTGGTTTACAAGTATATTAGATGGAGAAAGTAATTTTCATCACCTAGTCTAAATATGTTCATGAGATACTGAAAACCTCTGGTATGGAAGATTCAAGGCCAGTAAGTACTCCCATGGTTACTGGACAGAAGTTGTCTAAAAATGATGATGTTGTAGAAGTTAACCAGACTTTGTATAGATCTATGATCGGAAAGCTACAATATGTTGTACATAGCAAACTAGATATTGCATTAGTTATTGGGATTGTGGCAAGATTCTCTGCCAATCCTAAGGAAATTCACATGATGGTGGTTAAAAGAATAATGAGATATTTGAAGGGAACTGCTGACTATGGATTGTACTACAAGAAGCATGACAAGTTTGAACTGAGAGTGTATACAAATGTTGATTGGGCAGGAAATGTAGAGAACATAAAGAGTACTAGTGGTGGAGCTTTCTTTCTTGGATAGAGATTAGTTTCCCGGACAAGCAAAAAAAAAATTGCATTTCCCAATCTACTGCTGAAGCTGAGTATGTGGCTGCAGCTGTGAACTATTCAAATTTGATATGGATAAAGTAACTGTTGGTAGGCATGAAAGAATAAATCACTGAACCAGTTGTCATTTTCTATGACAACACAAGTGCTATCAACATCTCTAAGAATCTAGTGATGCACACAAAGACCAAACACATTGCCATCAAGTATCATTACTTGAGAGAACTAGTACAAGATAAGGAGGTCCGCATGGAATATGTGAATACAAAGGAACAACTAGCAAACATATTCACTAAGGTTTTACCTAAAGAAGCTCATGAATACCTGAGAAGTCAATTAGGGGTCCTTCCCCTAATTGAGGCTGCCTAGTCAAGCTAGGAGCACTACATCAAATATGTTGTATAGAATATCTAACAAGTTGATGCAGAGACAGGTCACACTTTAGGAGTAGCCTAGAGTTGTGAAAATCATAGCAAAACCAAGAATCCATCATAAGCAAAGATGATAGAGGGGGAATACTATTAGTGAATTGAAAAGATGATATCTACATCTGCAGGATGTATGTTTTTGTTGCTGCTTTTGCACTTTTGTCAAAGAGGGAGATGATCACAGATGAATACACAAAATGAAATTTTTCATGGAAGATCAAGACAGAGGGAGAAATTTAGTGGATGGTCATACAAGCATGGATAATTCACTAATACATTTGGGGTGAAATTGCGACGGCAATTTGCGACGACAGGGAAATGTTAAGCGGTTTTGGCTTTTTTTTTTCAAATATAGCCCGACACCGTCGCAATTGCGACGTTGTCGGGATATAAGTGCAAAAAAAAAAAGGAAAGTTGTCATTTGTGTTTTCAACAGCGCCGAGAGAGATTCCCTCCGTGAAATCAAGCGGGTTATCATTTGTGTTTTGAAAAAAGCGGGTTGTCATTTGTGTTTTGAACAGCACCGAGAGAGATTCCCTCCGCGAAATCAAGCGGGTTGTCATTTGTGTTTTCAACAGCACCGAGAGAGATTCCCTCCGCAAAATCACAACTACAATTTCTGAGTACGTTGGGTTTATTTTTCTTTTGTCATTATTATTTAATCTGGTATTCAGCTGTTAGAGAGCTAAAATACCCAGAAATGAGGACATATCTGTGTTGAATTTATTGTTAGCGGCTTTGGTTATTTAGAATGCTTCCCCACAGTACTTAATAGGATGCATTTGGTTTTCAAAGCTTTCACTGACTTGGATTCAAGATTCTGAGACTTTCACATGCCTTGCTTCAGTTGTTTCCACAAACAAATCGCGTGCCTTTTGTATGCTTCCACATTTTATATACATGTCCATCAGGGTAGTCACCACCACTATATTTGACAAAAACCCATCTTCAATTACTTTTTGGTGAATTTTCCTACCTTGTTCTAAAGATCCCATTTTGGCATATGCTTGAAGAATGCTAGCAAAAGTGGTTGAGTTTGGTTTTATACCTCCCAATTGCATTTGTTTAAAAACCTCCAATGATTTTTAAACAAATGCAATTGGGAGGTATAAAACCAAACTATAACAATCCACCCTTGCTTGGATAGATCACTCACTGCTATACATTAGCATTCAACTCACGGTAATTTCCCACAGTTTATCCTGTGATCACACTGTTTTCCACAAAACTTTGCATATGCAATGTCAGTACTTCATAATACGAGTTAGCTATTGTCATCCCATGAATATTAGGCCTTCTATGTTCATGGGATGATCTTCATTATCTCTAAAACTCTACTACAATGACAAGTCTAGACAAAAGAATGACTGTTTCAGCAGTGACTGGCGTGACAGCAGCCTCAATATAATAGTAACCTCATTCAATAACAAGAATAATTGAATAATCAAACCAAATGATTTGAGACTTAAAAGATCAAGGAACTTGTAGAAATTAAAGTTTATTGCTCGCTTTTTCCTTCACCAGTCCATACACCCGCGCAACAGCAAATTCAAAGTAAACTCATTCAAAACGGTTTAGAATGGATGAAAGAAATCCTTCTAACTCATGTATGTGTTAGTTCAAACAAACTAAGACTTCCAAGATAAATGGAGTTGCAAACACTAAGAGTTTTATATTTCTTACTGTTGCAGTCCGTATATATCTCCCTTCTTTGTCGTAACAGAGATATATATAAGATTCTTTATAACTTCTCAAAAACTAATCCAACCAATTTTCATCGGTTGGAGCTTAGTTTGAGCCTAACTAAATCCTAAATACTAACTCCCTCCATTGTTAGGTAACCGTTGGATTTTGAAAATTCAAAAATTCCAACTTATAATTAATTGAATTATTTTAATCCAAAGACCACTAAACTCACTAACTTTGATCTCTTATGATTATTAAACTTTCCAAAAGACTTAAACTTCCGCACTAGCCTATTCTAGATTCTTAGAACATTATTGAACTTTGGACAATCTCAGTCCATTGTAAACAAGCTTTTAGTCCTAATAAGGACATCATTACAAACTCATTGAAGTATTGCATTATTTTAATAACATTAAAGGTGCTAAGATCCTCCAATTGACCTGTTGACCCTGTTTATGTATTCCATCCCTCTGATTTGTCCTGAAAGTCTGTATAATCTCCGTCTCCAAATTGGTTGTGTGAGGTGCTCCGGCACCAGTTCGCCAATGGAATAGAAGTTGTTCTTCCTATATCAATGGAAATCCTAGCTCTACAACTTCTAACATTAATTGAAGTAGAGGAAGATGGTGCGATGAATGTCATATTAGTAAAATTGTTGAATCTACAAGAAGCTTATGAGAATGCTTATAATGCCTTGACACATCACCAAAGAATAGTATAATGTGGGTTTGACAAGAGGTATGCAATCCCCCTCTTAAGAAAAATGATATGATTTTGAAGTACAATGAAAGAGCAGCCAATCCAAGTCAACATACAAAGTTTGATGCCTTATGGGAGGGTCCTTTTTATATTTCTCACTACAAAGAAAATTATGTTTTTGAGTTGGAAAACATGGAAGGTAATCCTTTTGAGATATTGATAAATAGGATCCATCTTAAACATTTCTATTAATAGTTTATCCTTCCTTCTTGTACATAGTAGGTTATTTATGCTTTAAGCTCAATAAGTATCATGAGGTACATTTTCTTTGTTGTTAGTCTCTAGTTTTCTTAAGGTTTGAGCCCATGTTTTACCCCGTGCATAGCATTTTTTTTTGTCCAACACATTTTAAAATGATCACCCCCCTATTATTGTATCACTTCCTCCTTGTTCCTCATTCAAGTGGCAATTACACAAGGGACAGTCACTGTGAGATGTCCTCATTTGTGACAAGGACAGTCACACATGAGGACATCTCACAGTGACTGTCCCTTGTGTAATTGCCACTTGAATGTATTGCTATTCAACCACATTTATGGGCCCGTTTGGACCACGACACATAGTAGCATCTACAGAGAAGAATATCCCAAGTGTAACAAGTTGTAAGAATATACCAACAGTTCTAAGAAGTTCCCTAGCACGTAGTAGCATCTACAGAGAAGAATATACAACATGAGGGCAGCCACTGTAAAGACAACATGATAATGTACACTCATTGTATGTGTACATTATCATGTTGTCTTTACAGTGACTAACCTCATTCAAGTGGCAATTACACAAGGGACAGTCACTGTGAGATGTCCTCATTTGTGACAAGGACAGTCACACATGAGGATATCTCACAGTGACTGTCCCTTGTGTAATTGCCACTTGAATGTATTGCTATTCAACCACATTTATGGGCCTGTTTGGACCACGGCACACAGTAGCATCTACAGAGAAGAATATCCCAGGTGTAACAAGTTGTAAGAATATACCAACAGTTCTAAGAAGTTCCCTAGCACATAGTAGCATCTTCTAATTGTCTATACCACTTCACAAGGTATTGTTTGCACACATTGTTTTTGGTTCTTTTGATGACCCTTGTTTTGAAATTGCTATTAGGCCTTGTAGCTTATATGTTTTGATTGCTGGAGAGCTTCTAAAGCTAAGCAAGAAGACCATTGCACGAGTTATAGCCGCGCGCTCAGGTTTGAAAATTGTATATTTTTTAATCTAATGTATATTTTAACTAGACTTTTAGCTTATTTTTGCTGTATATTTTAATCTAAAGGGAATCATGGATGTGAACTTGAAAGAATTTTGTACTTAGTTCTTATGGAGAGAATAGTAGTAGTTTACGGTCTAATATCAAATAGAGTTTTCCAATTACAGAAAGTTAATGAATTCTAATAGCTTATATGTTTTGATTGCTGGAGAGCTTCTAGAGCTAAGCAAGAAGACCATTGCACGAGTTATAGCCGCGCGCTCAGGTTTGAAAATTGTATATATTTTAATCTAATGTATATTTTAATCCTTTTGCCATGTCATGTAATATGTCTTGCCTTGTAGCTTATATGTTTTGAAATTCCTGTTAGGCCTTGTAGCTTATATGTTTTGATTGCTAGAGAGCTTCTAGAGCTAAGCAAGAAGACCATTGCACTAGTCGTAGCCGCGCGCTCAGGTATGAAAATTGTATATTTTTTAATCTAATGTATATTTTAACTAGACTTTTAAAATATTAAAGGATTTAACTAGGTCTAAGAAGATTTGTGTACTTTTGACAATTTTGCTTAGTCACTGAAAGTTGTAGACCGAAGTTTTCATAGCCCAATTTTTGCTTCCTGCGAAGAACGATCATGTCAGATAATATAAGTGAAGAACAAAATAGGGAGACAATCGCTAGATTGTGGTCTAACTTGAAAAGAAAAGGTGATGGAAAATGTTATTGTCCCTGCAAAATTTGTAAGGGCTTAAACCGTAGAAGACTGCTAATCAAAACAGTTAAGAGACATTGTAGGGAGAATGGTCACATTGAAGGGGGGCATGACTATCATCCACTGGTAAGTTGTTCATTATATCATTTCAACAATTTATATACATATGAAATCACTTGATGATGAGTTGAAGATCATGGTTTATTTATGTTAATCAATTTTATATAGGTTGATCTCCCCAGGGAAGTACATGATATGGAGGAACATGGGGGTGCGAATATCCAAGGTGAAGATAATGATCCCATGGAAGATGATGATCATGCGCCAGAAAACACAATTGAAGATGATGGTATAAATACATTGATCCATGACACATTTAGTCCAAGAGGATCTGATCATGATGATGATGATAGCCTCGATGTACCTCTACTTGAGAAGGCATACGAGCCCCTATACAAAGACTCCCAAACAACTCTTCTCTCTGCTATATTGTTGTTGTTGAACTTGAAGGTTATGAATGGTTTATCCAACATAACAATGTCACATATGTTAAGGTATGTCATATATGTCTTTATAGTTAACAAAGGGTGAATAATGTACCACTAATATTGTTTATATTAACAACTTATATTTTTTGCTGTAGATTGATAGGTGAGTTTTTGTTACCACCATCAAATATTCTACCTCACTCATATCGAGAATTATTTGCTATTATGAAAGATATTGGAATGGAGTATCAAGCAATACATGCTTGTCCCAATGATCATATTATATATTATAAAGAACATGAATTTGCAACACAATGCCCTGTATGTCATACGAGTAGATATCGAACAGATCGAATAACAAAAAGGGTGCCTCACAAGGTTCTTCGTTACATCCCCATTATTCCACATATGCGACAATTATTCAGGTGTACTAGCTTGGCACAATTTATGGATTACCATGCACGCAATAGAAGTCAAGATGACATTATTTGAATCCCTGTGGATGGTTTGACATTTATGCACATAGAGGAAAAGTGGCAACACTTCAAAGAAGAACCTTGTAATCTCAGGCTTTCATTGGCAGCGGATGGTGTCAATCCATTTGGAGAGATGAGATCTGTTTGCTCGGTGTGGCCTATTTTTGTTATCAACAATAACATTCCTCCGTGGATGTCAATAAAGAGGGAGCACATTATGTTGGCAATGATTGTTCCAGGTATTTTATCATTTGATAGTTATTAATTTACATGTACTTACAAATCTTACAGTAAAATGGTCACAATAATTATGTAATGTTACTGTTCAATCAAGTAGGTAAATATCAAGTTAAAGATATGAATGTATATATTGAGCCTCTTATTGACGAGTTGGTGGAGTTATGGAACGGTGTCACTATGTATGACGTGTCTAGACCAATAGGACAAAGACAATTTCAATTCCATGCAATACTTGTATGGACAATACATGATGCCCTAGGGCTAACACATTTTTGTGGTA
Source organism: Chamaecyparis obtusa (assembly GCA_027943335.1). Taxonomy (NCBI): domain Eukaryota; kingdom Viridiplantae; phylum Streptophyta; class Pinopsida; order Cupressales; family Cupressaceae; genus Chamaecyparis; species Chamaecyparis obtusa. The sequence goes on along the minus strand of BSBK01000985.1, from coordinate 335,350 downwards.
TGTTATAGTGAATTCAAGTTGCGCATGATAATTCTAATTATAAAAATCAACATATTTAATAATCCAATTATATCATTATCTTGTAGGTCTTCAAACAAAGGGAAAATTTGCATGTCCAGTTTGTGGTCCAAAGATGAAATCTCGTCATTCAAAAAGTTTAGGAAAGCAGGTGTTTGATGAATACAGACACTTCCTCCATAGGAATCATAAGTATCGAAGTATGGAAAAACATCTTTTCAATAGGAAAGAAGAGACTACATCAAAGCCACGAAGAATGACACCTCACCTATGGAAGTTGGAATATAATAGAATTAATCGTCGAGGTAATGTCATTCCACCTAATGGTTTATGTTTGTAATTTATATATTTCTATTGTGATTTTTGTTTACTAATTATGTAATTGATGATTGTGAAGGTCGTCAAGGCACTACTGACAACCTTCCAAAGGGACTAAAAAGCTATCCCAGACAATTTAGTAGGTTTCCCTACTACGAGGACCTACAAATTATGCATTTGTTTGATCCTATGCATATTGGAAAGAATATAACAGAGACATTGTAGAAAATACTGGATGGAAGGCGTGACAAAGAAAAAATTGTCAAAATTTGTAATGACATTCATGAATCCAATCATGCACTGAAGAATTTCATTCACTCAAATAGCAATAGAGATCAGATTAATATAAGTGCCCTTCCTTGTTTATTAACGGAGCAGCAAAGTGATGCCATAAAAGAAGTCATACGAAAAATTTGATTTCCCACAGGATTTGCTGTGAACATAAGCAATCTCATATCAAAGAAAAGTGAATTTGGGCTAGGGCTCAAAACACATGATTGGAATACTTTCATCAAGGTAAGTTATGTTCTTCTGTATTTACAATATATTCATAAACTACATGTACTATTCATTATGTTATGTTAGAAAATAATGAAATGATTGGTTTATAATTACTGCAGTACGTGCTACCTCTATCTCTCCCAGAGCACTTCAACAATAACATCAAACAAGTGATATATGATCTTGGAAAATACATGAGGTAAGCAGTAATATCTGTTCAATTTGTTGTATATATTTATTATATTCATGATTTGTTTTTCTTGCTATGTAATCTATTGTATATTATTTTGTAAAGTCTCGTATTTATATATTTTTTGTGACTTGAATCTCTTAATGTAGGTGGTTGTCATCTAAAGAAATCCATAAAGAAGATATAAACTATTGGAAGAGAAGAATTCCTCATTTACTGTGTGAAATGCAAAAGTGTCTACCTCCAACTTTTTTCAATGCACAAGAACACTACCTCATACACCAAGTTGAGGAGATTGAATTGTGTGGACCTGCACACACTAGGTCAATGTGGATGGTTGAGAGGTACTTGAAATCTTTGAAGACTTTGGTTCAACAAAGAGCACATCCTGAGGGTTCTATGGTAGAGGGATACATGGTATACCAGACTATGGTGTACATTACTGAATATCTTCCTAAGTTTGCTTCAAATATCCATGTAGATCGCATTTGGGATCTCGACCCTTTTAAAAAATTCAAAGGGGAGTACTTGATGGGGAAAGGTAGATTGAGGAAAGTGACAGGTAATAAATTATAAGATGTTATTGTAATAAATTATTTCTTAATCTTCAAAATAAATCAGTTGTAAGTCGTCTTTTTTTTTTTTGTACAGTTGCTCGAGAGTGGGATGCACTACATTTGTATATTGCAAACAATCTTGATTGGATGACGGTATGGATTGAATGATGTCAACATTCTGGTCACACATTAACATAGGAAGGTGTATCTTCATTGGTTAAAGAAACTCATCGTAATGGAGATTCTAATGTTACGCAAAGGGAAATAGATTTAGCATATAGTTTAAGAGATTTCCAGGTACGTACAAAATTATTAATCACCCGTATGTTTATCAACTCACGATATAATAATTTTGACATGTTTCACATATTATTGCAGGTTAAACACCACAAGGGTATGTTCTGTAATGGTCAAAAATTTTGTGTCAAAGTGTTGGATGACATGAAGAAAACTTGTGATTCTAGAATAACTGCAGTCTTTCAAGTGACTAATATTTCATCTAGAAATGACTTACATCCTCAAGAGTCTAAAAATCAATACTATGGCATTTTGGATGATATACTTGAGTGCAACTTTAGTTCCTTCAAATTAGTACTTTTCATTGTCAAATGGTACAGGCTACGACTTAATGCAAATGATCCTAATAGAACTGTTATTGAACATGATAATGGATTTACAATGGTTAATACAAGGTCGTTTGAGCCAGTTGGGGATGAGCCCTATGTTCTTCCAAGCCAATGTGAGCAGGTATTTTACTTAGAGGTTTCACATAAACCAGGTTGGTCATTTGTTGTTAGACATGAACCAAGAGGAAGGCCGATAAAGTATAATGTGATGGAAGAAGAAGATACTGAAGAAGTAGAAGATGATGTAGATGATGATCATGATCGACAATTATTGGATGATGTTCCTAAGACAAATTTTCATGAAGAAGAAGAAGAAGAAGAAGAAGATGATGAAGATGATGCTGCTACTGATGATGATGATGAAGATGATGTTGATGTTGATGATGATGATGTTGATGATAATGACAACGACGACAACGATGATGACGACGATGACGATGATGACGACGATGACGAGGATGATGATGATGATGATGATGATGATGATGATGATGATGATGAGGATGATGATGATGAAATTTAAAGGTATGCCATCAATCCTTAATGTATTTAATATTCATTTCTTGATAGAAATATATTTGTCTTAAATGGTTACATAGTTTATTCATTATCTATTTAAAAGCTACAAGTTTCAACTACAAATAGAATACTGCTAATCTAAATTAACTATTAATCTAAATTAATTAAATAAAACTATTTAAAACACATATTGATGCATGAATGTATTGAGCCTTATTTTCTTTCAGGTCAAAAGCATTTGTAAGTGTTCTCACAACACCAACCAAGCATCTTCATAAGATCACTCTCCTTGATCCAAGCCAACTCCATAACCTATCAGAGTGCACACCAAATCCTTATGCCACCTTAGCATTCTACATCTTTGGAATAATCCCAATGTCCCTCAATCCATCCAATGGATTCATCCAAGCAATCTAATCAACAAACTATCAAATGCTCACAATGCCTCAATAGGCTCCAAACTTGACTTCACCTTAACTAGGTGTTTCCTCCACCTCCACCACACACATCAAACAACTTCAAATAGCATGTCCCCAAGGTTACTAAGCCCTCAACTCATCAGCTGATACAAAAACCCAGTTTTAGCCCTTCAGTAGGCCTACTTCCCTAGCAGGCTTATAATGTGAGCCTGATTTAAGTGTTATAATGTGTACGTTTTAATGTTTTTAATTTTTATGTGATGCTTATGATGGATGTGATTATGATTATGATGTGATTATGCTCAAGATAATTGAATTACATTTGTAGGAAATTGAACCCCTTTCAAGAGCATCCTGCACAATCTCATGGATCGACAGGTATAAGTCAATACACCTTATAGAAAGTCTATTTAATACACTTATCAATAGTAAGATTGATGTCTTCTAAGATCTCTCCCATTTGCAGGTACCAGCAAATAGGTATTTGTCAGAAGTGTCTTCCTCGAGTGAGGGAAATATAGGAATAGAAGAGGAAAGTGAGACATGTAGTTTATCTAGAATAGGGAGATTAACTAGAGGTCAAAGGACTAGAAGGAAATTCAATAAACACATGAAATTTTTCCTTGCTCAAGGGGGGTCATGTTCTTATGATGATGAGATGAAAGGTGACATCGAGGTGCCCTTGAGGTACCAACATCTACAGAAATGTTGGGTACCCAAGGAACTTCCTCCAATAAACACTGATTTTTGTGTTAATGAGAGGATATATCACATAGCACCATCATCATTACATGGTTTGGGCCTATTTTCTATGGATGGCATAAAGGTGTCTTACAACAAAGTTTTTGAATTGATGGAGTATGTTGGACCATGTTACGATTACAAAAGTTGGATGCATATTGTTCAATATAAAAAAAGTATGCGTAGGTATGCACTCTCGGCAAATTATATACAACAGCAAGACAATAATCAAAGTAAAAGTGTGGCTATATACATTGATGGAAGGCCAAAAGCAACAGGGAATATTGTGGGTTTTATAAATAGTACACGACCTGGGTCAACTATAAAGCAACCCAATTGCATATTTGAGGCGCGCGAGGGAAATCGTGTATTCATCTGTGCGATAAAATCAATACGTACAGGGGAAGAGCTGCTTATTGATTACAATTTGAACCGCATAGATACAAACGAGGCTACTATCATGGGGGTGGTACATACTATTAAACCAACTTCTAATAAATGACTCCAACATACCATTTAGTTATTAAATTTTTGGCTAACATTTTTATACTTGATCTTTGACACAGGGGCACAATATGGAGCAACCGCCCGAAGGTGATGGTGATGATATTCCTAGCTCATCTACACATGAGCAGGTAAAACTCATTGTAATTGTGCAAACTAGATAGAAGCAAAATGTTATTTTTTTTAATGTTATTTTCTTCATTGTTTTGGAGTAATTTTGATAATACTAATACTATTGTTGTCACAGAGGGCCGGTGGTCGGAGAGAGGGAAAGCAACCTGCAATCCCTCAGGAGTCCCCCCTTGTGGACCCTTTTTTTATTGATTTAGCAGAGATCGATGACCCGATCGGTTCCATTAAAAAGCTGCTAAAGAAAATTGGGAAAGAACTTCTACGTTTGGTATCCATACATCCTCAGACTCGGGAAATAAAAGATAGGGCAGCTGAGTTGTTGCGCACTTCTGAAAACTTTAAAGTAAGTATTAATGAAATTTTTAATTATTACAAGAGTTCAATAATGGTTTTTATGTTATGCTCTTTTATGACATTAATTAAAATATGGATGCATTGTCTTTACAGAGTTATTTGCGTAATTTTGAACCCCATTCCCATGATGAGGCCGGTACTGCAAGTGGTTCAAGTAGATCACATGTTCCATTCCCCACTTGTGTTTTCCACTGAATATATATAGGAATGATCATAATCATTGACAATACATGCTCGAACAATCTTTTTTTTTAATGCTCTAACAATCTTGTCCATGCTAGTCCACGCGTTCTATATTTATGCATGCTCTAACAATTTTATTCTTCAGCTCCTTTCCATGATGATATGACAATGCCGCCTCCATCCAGGACAGCCAAAAATGTCTTGCCGACTGCCATGTCAACAACACACAGCCTAAATGCACCAACTGTTGCACCATCTACTGGTACACAAATCCCTCTTTTTCTCTCTTTTGTTATGTGTTTAAGTGTTATGTGTTTACGATGTAGATCCCTTGATTGTGTTTGTGCCATGGGTTCTCTGCACCAATTTATTTCCCTTGAAGTATTATTTCTTGGAGGCATTTGATAATGGTTTTCATTTTTTGCAATAGGAGATGCAACAAGTCTCGATGCAACATCATTTCCTGGATGTTCCCATGTTCCTAGTACGGGAACGGTGAAGGATTGCGTATTGATCGTTAGCGACGATGAAGGCATTCCCTTAAAAGTAGCCAAAGTTCCAGGTACTTTAAAGTTATTATTATTCTATAGTGATATAATAGTAATTTAGTTTTTGATCACTCTTCATTGACTAATGATCCCATGATTATTTTGTAGGGAATGATATTTTTTGGCGAAAACTTGGTGATGAGTGTTTGCGGATATTTGGGCCCACCCTACGTACATGGTGGAACATCATATCCTAACTAAAACCCCAAACCACTATTTTGATTTCATATCATTGCTAGAATAGTTTTCCTTTTCATCAATTTCTTGAACTATATTAAAGGTAGCTTCTCTTCATTTATGAGTCTAACATGTTTTTTTTTACTTAAAAGGTGGAATAACCAAGATAAAAAGTTGAAGGATGATCTTGTACATAGTATGACCTAGCTTTTTGGACCTCGTGCATTCGAGAGAAACAAGCTCCTTGAAAGAGCTGGTTTATGTTTGAAGTATATTAGGGACCAGTACAGGAAATATTTAGAGGTTAACCCTAGGCACGAGCGTCCGCCCTGTGTTCTTGAGGCTGACTGGCAAGCTTTGATTTTGGATGGAAAGTATAAATCCGACATGAAAAAAGGAATTACGCCAGTAGAGAGTAGAGCAAGGTATGTGATACTTTTGAGAATGTAATTATGTACTAATTAACCTCTAAATTTTTCCTGTACTGGTGTCTAACATATTTCAAACTTTTCATAGATTGCCTGACACATCAAAGGCAACAAAGGCAAGATTAGAAAAGCACGGGACACACAAGCTCGGCTCTAGTGGTTTTTCCAAACTTCAAGCACGAGTTGTAAGTATTAGTAAATGAAAACTTGTATCAATTTTTTTATATATTGCAAGGAAATTTTTTTTGATCAAACAATGCAAGTAAAATTCACCATACCAAGAAAAAATGTAGGGGTCAGAGTTCAATAGATGCCTCACAGAAGAGGACAAGAGAATTGGCTTCCAACAAGGCTATAGAGCTGTGGCTAAATGGCTACAAGCTGAAATCAGTGTGCAAGGTTCAAATAATGATGCATCTGAGCCACAGGTAAATAAGCTAAATGAAATTTATTTCAAATTGAATACTTTACCAATTAGTCTATTTGATGTTAAGTTCTAATATAAAGTGAGTATATCTATTTTAAGAAAGCAATGATAACAATGTGTAGGATATTGGAATGCAGCCTGACAATCCTTCTACACAATCTATGCATAATGAAGGTTCACATGATGTGCATCCTAGTGGTGGAGGTATACATTTGCTATTAAAAATTTTATATGTAATTACAATTGGTGTTTGGATTAATGTAACATTTTGTATAGCAACTGTAGAGGATCGAGGGGTCGGTGCTCATGAGCATGTTGAGGTTGAGTCTAGACAAAATGATGTGGCCAGATCAGGTAATTAAAGAGCGCCATAGTTATGTTCTTTAAAATAATTAAATACTTGTAACAATTATAATTAAATATTTTAAATTTAACTCTTTTATTTGTTATTGTAGAGGACCCCCCTTTGCAGCAGCATAGGAATTTGAGATCATCAAGAACAGAGAACAAAACAACTGATGAGGGGGGTATTGATGATAACACTGATGCTCCTCTTAGAGCTTACATAGAAAAAAAAATTAGAAAGAGAAAAAAGAAATGATTGTCATCTAAATACCTTAATTGATAATGACTGAATTTTATGTCTCAATGAATTTAATTATGTGCTAATGAATGTTCATGAATTATGTGTTTATTTTCATATTGATGAATGTTGCGTGTTAACGAATCTAATGTGTTAATGAATGTTATCATGTGATATTGATTGAATGTTACATTTTATTAATAATTGAAAGAATGAATGAATGTTAGATGTTAACAGGGAATGTAGAGTGATGTTAGGGGGAGGGGGGTGGGGCCAAATGAGCTTCCACCTTCACATGGTTGGCCCTGTTTAGTAGAGAATATTAAACTATATTCTTGAAACAAAGTGAAGCTCAATAAGATACTAAATGAGTCAAAATGGTTATCAAGGTCCTCTATCCATAAGATACTTGTAGTCAAAATGGTTATTAATAAGATACTTGTAGTCAAAATGGTTATCTAGGTCCTCTATCCATTCCATAAGTTCTTCACCATTCAAACTTCCTCCATAACAAGGAATGTGCTCTAGGTTAGTCATGAAGCCTAGCATGGACTCTCTGTCAGATAGAGCCACTATTTCAGAGCCTTTTCTATGCATTTCCTTCAAGCACTGTACAGTGTACGGATGTGAAAGGGAGGGAAGACCAGTGTGGAAGTTAGATTATTTATATCTTATGCTTTGAGAGTTTATTTGGTAGATTCAAGACACCTTATATCAAAGTTATTCCTTTTTCTTATCTGTTGTTCTGTCAAACCCTCATTTTTAGGGTTATTGCATTCAAATGGCCTTAACTTGCAAATAAACCATAGGATATCCTCTGTTCTTTGTAAAATTCAAGTTAAGGGGGTTTATTTTCATATTTTAAAAGCTTTGGAACAGGATACTAAGCCAGAGAATTTCGAGAGCAAGCCCTAGGTCAAGAATCTCAATGTTCTTGACTAGGAGTTGATGGATTATGCAAGATCAGAGGGTAGCGGCAAGTAAAGGACCTCAAACCTTGTTGAATCTAGATCTTTAGAGCATGGTGGACATCTTCAAACTCTGATCTTGGTTTCATGCACCCATTTTCAATGCCTTGTTTTGGAACCCACACCCAAAGGCATGCATTAGGTCTGCGGACTCAATAAGGACATTGATATGCTGGAGTGGAGTCAGGGTCTGGGAGTTGGAGGATTGTTAGAAAATCAAAAAGGGTACTCAAAAAACATATAATTTCATAAGGTCCTTTGTCAAATTGAAGAGTTATTGCTGCAGAACAGGTTTTGGAGACCTACTAGAGTCACTAGGTCTATTTGTGATTTTGATGTCTTGGGTTGTTTGGAACACAACCAATGCATGATTCTACATGTTTTAGGGAATCTTAAGAGTTTTCAAATGTTTGATTGGGTTGGCAAAGCCTAGGATCAATAAAGTCTCTTTTGGTAGAAAATCAGGGAACTTGTCCCTAAAAGGAAATTTGGTCTTGGTTGGGATTGAGTCAATAAGGTGTTAGAAGTATCTTGAAACCTTTGAAGTCCCTCTAGTATAGAGATTTTAAACTGGTCTAATAGAATCAGAGGCTAAATTGCTTAGGTGTAACATTTTGGTGTCTTGAAGTGGGTTGGGGCTTAAGACCAAGTTTCTTGCTGACCACTCTGCATCACATTGTCTTGCATGAAATTAGTCATTCTGTATACAATGGTCTAGTGTTGTCAATAGACCCAAATATTTCAAAGATACTCGAAACAATCAGATGTTTTATGGGGTGCATTTTTGTGTTAGGTAGAAAGGATTCTTCATACAGGTGAAAGTCTTGAACCTTTCCCCACTCCCAAAAAAATATCACTTGTACTGTTATGAGCAGTCATGAGGACTAGACAGATACATTATAATATATGTAATTGCCACTTGAATGTATTGCTATTCAACCACATTTATGGGCCCGTTTGGACCACGGCACACAGTAGCATCTACAGAGAAGAATATCCCAGGTGTAACAAGCTCTAAGAATATACCAATAGTTCTAAGAAGTTCCCTAGCACACAGTAGCATCTACAGAGAAGAATATACAACATGAGGGCAGTCACTGTAAAGACAACATGATAATGTACACTCATTGTATGTGTACATTATCATGTTGTCTTTACAGTGACTATCCTCATTCAAGTGGCAATTACACAAGGGACAGTCACTGTGAGATGTCCTCATTTGTGACAAGGATAGTCACACATGAGGACATCTCATAGTCACTGTCCCTTGTGTAATTTCCACTTGAATGTATTGTTATTCAACCACATTTATGGGCCCGTTTGGACCATGACACATAGTAGCATCTACAGAGAAGAAGTTTGGTATGCAATGGTCTTGAAACCTCCTGAGAAATTCTTGGTATGCATTTGTGTGGTGCAAAAGCTTCGTTGAAAGAGAAAAAGAAGAAAAGAATAGAAATGATTTTTTTTCTTTTTATGTCATATACTATAACCAGCTACTTATAACTTGCAAAAATTATTATAACCATTTGAAATTGAAACTTAGTTTAATGTGAAACTGAGAACTGCTTTATTAGAGCTTTCTGTGATTTAGATTTAGACATCAAGAACATTGTTTGCCTAATATTGTGATTAATGTTTATTTATTAATATCTCATACTGACAAACAATTGATAATTGTAGGGAAAACATCATTGGGGGTCTTTGAGGATCCACCAGAAGCCAAGGATAAAATGTATTCAAATGCTAAAGATGGTGTAACAGTCCTTACAGCTGTTGAACCTTGCTGTGTAGATCATCTCCGATTCTCCAAGTTCAACAGTACTGTGGTATTCCTTTGGATACTTCTAATGGTAAATTTCAGACATCAAGTTCTTTTCGTATGAAACTACTACATTTGTAATCTTTAGTTTTAAACTTTTAGTTTATAAATGTTCATCAGCTTTAGTTCGTATGCTGCCATTTCAAGTATGATTAATGAAGTTACCTTTATCACAGGATGAAAGTGAGTAGTCAGCATACTGGTACGGAGCTGGCAGCATTGATACGGTGACTAGGGCATCGTTTAATGGTGGTATTGTGTTTTCCCGTGTTTAGGGCATCGGCCTTTTGAAGCATTGCCTTCATCTTTCTTAAGTCTGAGTTTTAAGTTTGTTTATTTCCATCCTAACTTGCTTTTCCCTCTTCGGTTTGCAGTACTGTGAAGGTAGTCGCAAGTTAGGGCTGTTTCATTGCATACCCGAAACAATGAAGATGTTACGGTCCACAAAATGTTTGTGCTTGAAAGATGAACAAATAAAATTAAACTTCTAAATAACCAAAGCCGCTAACAATAAATTCAACACAGATATGTCCTCATTTCTGGGTATTTTAGCTATGTAACAGCTGAATACCAGATTACATAATAATGACAAAAGAAAAATAAACCCAACGTACTCAAAAATTGTAGCTGTGATTTCTCGGAGGGAATCTCTCTCGGCGCTGTTGAAAATACAAATGACAACATTTCTCTACATTATCATGTTGTCTTTACAGTGACTGTCCCTTGTGTAATTGCCACTTGAAGGAGGACAGTCACTGTAAAGACAACATGATAATGTACACTTATAGAATGAGGACAGTCACTCTAAAGACAACATGATAATGTACACTCACTGTAAGGACAGTCACAAATGAGGACATCTCGCAGTGACTATCCCTTGTGTAATTGCCACTTGAATGTATTGCTATTCAGCCACATTAATGCTTTTCTTCTTCAAGAAATGAGCATAGTCACTCTAAAGACAACATGATAATGTACACTTACTGTGAGTGTACATTATCATGTTGTCTTTAGAGTGACTATCCTCATTTGTTTGAACTAACACATACATGAGTTAGAAGGATTTCTTTCATCCATTCTAAACCATTTTGAATGAGTTTACTTTGATTTTGCTATAACATAGAAGGCCTAATATTCATGGGATGACAATAACTAACTTGTATTATGAAGTACTGACATTGCATAGGCAAAGTTTTGTGGAAAACAGTGTGATCACAGGATAAACTGTGGGAAATTACCTTGAGTTGAATGCTAATGTATAGCAGTGAGTGATCTATCCAAGCAAGGGTGGATTGTTATAATGTGGAACATTGTATAATGTTTGTGAGATGGTGAATCATCCACTAATTTGGATTTGAAGGGTGTAGAATCGGGTGATTGAGAATGCCCTAGTTAAGAAGGGTTTAGAGGCAAGAATTGTGGGTTTGGGTGTTGCAGAGCCCTAGAGGCTAATTCCCTTTGGAATTGTTTGTTTCAAAGTGTAAGAAGACACTGTCCATGGATTAGGAAGTGTTAGGTGGAATTTATCATATACTTCCTTTGAAATTTGGGTCATTTTTATACATTAAAACCAGAGGTACAGTCATAGAACAGGGTAGGGAAATTCACCAAAAAGTAATTGAAGATGGGTTTTTGTCAAATATAGTGGTGGTGACTACCCTAATGGACATGTATATAAAATTTGGAAGCATACAAAAGGCACGCGATTTGTTTGTGGAAACAACTGAAGCAAGGCACGTGAAAGTCTCAGAATCTTGAATCCAAGTCAGTGAAAGCTTTGAAAACCAAATGCATCCTATTAAGTATTGTGGGGAAGCATTCTAAATAACCAAAGCCGCTAACAATAAATTCAACACAGATATGTCCTCATTTCTGGGTATTTTAGCTCTCTAACAGCTGAATACCAGATTACATAATAATGACAAAAGAAAAATAAACCCAACGTACTCAGAAATTGTAGTTGTGATTTCACGGAGGGAACCTCTCTCAGCGCTGTTGAAAATACAAATGACAACGTTTCTCTACATTATCATGTTGTCTTTACAGTGACTGTCCCTTGTGTAATTGCCACTTGAAGGAGGATAGTCACTGTAAAGACAACGTGATAATGTACACTTACAGAATGAGGGCAGTCACTCTAAAGACAACATGAAAATGTACACTCACTGTAAGGACAGTCACAAATGAGGACATCTCACAGTGACTGTCCCTTGTGTGATTGCCACTTGAATGTATTGCTATTCAGCCACATTAATGCTTTTCTTCTTCAACAAATGAGGATAGTCACTCTAAAGACAACATGATAATGTACACTCACAGTGAGTGTACATTATCATGTTGTCTTTAGAGTGACTATCCTCATTTGTTGAAGAAGAAAAGCATTAATGTGGCTGAATAGCAATACATTCAAGTGGCAATCACACAAGGGACAGTCACTGTGAGATGTCCTCATTTGTGACTGTCCTTACAGTGAGTGTACATTATCATGTTGTCTTTAGAGTGACTGTCCTCATTTGTTGAAGGAAAAAAGCATTAATGTGGCTGAATAGCAATACATTCAAGTGGCAATCACACAAGGGACAGTCACTGTGAGATGTCCTCATTTGTGACTGTCCTTACAGTGAGTGTACATTATCATGTTGTCTTTAGAGTGACTGTCCTCATTTGTTGAAGGAAAAAAGCATTAATGTGGCTAAATAGCAATACATTCAAGTGGCAATCACACAAGGGACAGTCACTGTGAGATGTCCTCATTTGTGACTGTCCTTACAGTGAGTGTACATTATCATGTTGTCTTTAGAGTGACTATCCTCATTTTTTGAAGAAGAAAAGCATTAATGTGGCTGAATAGCAATACATTCAAGTGGCAATCACACAAGGGACAGTCACTGTGAGATGTCCTCATTTGTGACTATTCTTACAGTGAGTGTACATTATCATGTTGTCTTTAGAGTGACTGTCCTCATTTGTTGAAGGAAAAAAGCATTAATGTGGTTCATTAGCAATGTATTAAATAATTTATTTTTTTAATTCTATCCAGGACCATCTTAGAATATCTACTATTTGCGCATTTAGATATTAACCTAATCAACTTGATTCAAAAGATAGATGGTCATTAACCAAAGAGAGATCGCCATGCATTAAGAAACCTAATTTTTCCAAATCCAATTGTTTCCCTTACCTGAATGCCCTACTATTCTAGGCAAGGTATACCGCTCACCTTGGATGAGAGACTAATTATGGGAATTTCTTTTTTCACCCAGATCGAAAAACCACTGACAAAAATGGAAATGACCAATCAAATAGTAGTCTTATTTTAGTCACTTTGTTTGCATAATAAATTGCTTGCATGGATTATTGTAACTAAAACATAGATTCATGCTCTAATAGCTTCCTTTAGCTCATTAGACTTAATTCAAATAAAGAAAATTAATGGTACAATCAGTAAAATGTAGTTTTCACCATCGTCAATCTCTAGGCACCAAGGTTTTAATATTGAGATTATTTCTTTGTGGTATGCAAGTTGTAAAGGAAATAGAGCCTTCAATAATAAATAGAGCACTCTATTCTTTCTGATCATTTGATTTCTTTATAAGTTTATGATTTGATAATTGCTATTTTCTGATTTTTGTGTATTGTTGATTGGTTAATTGCTATTACCTTTTTCTTTCCTGTTATAAAGAGCTTCTATCAAACTTCACACATGAAACTCTAGATATTTCACACATTCAGATGTAAGCTCTCTTGTTTAGTTTAGTCATGAGACCCCTATTACTAGAGTGTTTGGTACAGAAATAGCCACTTTTATTGTAGAGCATTATTTCTTAAGAATATGTTATCATGTTCCTAATGGAATTGTTCTTAGTATTCAATTCCAAATTAATTTGATTTTCATAAATGTTAAATATAATTGGGTCATTGGTGTATCTGATAGTTGATATGTAGTCATGATGAAGTTAGAAGTTCCAGTGGCTAGAGTTTGTGGCTTTGATACTTCATCCTTGTTGGTTTTTTAGCCTTTCTATATGCCAATAAAAATAAGGTGCATACCTGAAACAAACATGCAATAATGCAAAGGCTGGTGTGTGAAAATGGAAGTATTCTAGTGATATTAATTTTAAAAATTTCTTTTATTTTTTAAGGTCTTGGATGCCATTGGAGCTACTATAAATTACTAACACTAAAGAAATATTGCATCTGATTATTTTGTTAGAAGTTTGGAACATATTGAACTTTCTCCACTATAACATATATAGCCTGGAGCTTTCATAAAACCATTTTGATAAATAGTCTTGCACATTGCCTGTAAGACACAAACTTTCAGTGCCATAAAAATACACATTGTCCTCAATTAGTAATGTCTCAAATTTTGTACAGAACTTGTTATTTGAGTCTTATATTTTAGAACTGAAGCAAAAATTTCTCCAAAAAAGTCAAGATGATCGATCTAGCATAGATTTCAAAAACTGTAGGTAGTTTAACTAATGTGGATGCAATCATATTTTACCACTCTGAATGAACTAGTTTGCATGAAAATTTATATACAACCATCATTGCATTGTGGCTCTTTGTTAGAGACGTAGAATTTTGAAGTTTAAATTATTTTCACAATTTTATCATAACTTGGAGCATTTTTCATACTTAGCTGTGTCACTAGCTTAATGCATATTAATTATTTTGTCTTGTTTTTCTTGCATGGCAGGGAAGCAACAACAACATATAGGGCTGAAGCTTTAGAATTTCAAAAACAATTGAGGCATTTGCAGAATCAGTGTATTTGCTCAGTGGTCAAGCTTCATCTTTGATTCAAGGAAGATGAGCACGGGAGGCAGCAACATCTTCAACAAATGGACGAAATTGCTAGCAGGAATATGGAGGTATGAAGTAGAGAGATGCTTTGTAATAGAAGGAATCTGTCTTAAGCTAAGTTTGTGTTGGCTAAGAAAATCTCATTTCATAAAAACTTGAATGCCTCTTATGTATACAGTCCTATTTAGTGACACAATATTAGATTCGTAAAAGGTAAGTGTGTTATGAACATTTCTATATGTAACCTTGCAATATTTTCTACTAAGATTTTCACTCTTTAAGGATATTTTGTAAAGTTTATAAGGTCTAAAATTTATAGGCAGGTGTCTCACAACCAAATTATATTACCTTGGATTTTGGACCTATTTTTAGTTGCTTGAGTTGTTGTAGGGTTATAGCACATTATTTTATAGCAATATAAGTAGATGTGTGAATTCTTGTCATGAACCATCCAAATCATTGTAGTCATGCCCTTGCTACATGTAAATCTTAGTTTGGAGGTTTGATCTCGTGTGTTGATGAATGCTTAATGCTATGTTGGAGGTTTGATCTCTTGTGTCGATGAATGCTTAATCTGTAGTTTTGATACGTATGATTCTATAGTTGAGATGAATTGTTGAATGTGTTTGAGGACTTTGATTATGCTAATGTGATAGATTTATGTAGGTTTCCTTGTAATATCACAGTGATAGTTGTAAACATGTATCAATGTTCCTCTGCTAATTTATTGCTGCTACTGCTGAGTCTATCTTTATCTGTTGCTGATGAAGGCATTGATTATCTTTCAGATGTATGTCTTTCTGTTGTTGTGTATTTCTTTCCTCTGCTTTTGATGAAATGAACTGCTAAATATATTAATCTTGCTTGCTATTATGATTGTTTGCTTGCTAAAATGAACTCCTAAAGTTAGTGTCTATTATTGTCTTGCTTGCTATTAATCTGATTTCCATTGCTATGGTTCTGAATAGCAAATTGCTGCATCTTCTCGACAAATATTTATCACTGTATTAAGGTTATTCTTAGATCTCTTTCTTCTGGTCAAACCCTTTATTAGAAGTTTCTCTTTATTAGAATAATTACTGTTTCTTTTATGAGGTTTGTATGAAGAACTTGATGTTCTTAAAATGGACATTTCTCTGATTTGTCAATATAATTGCTAATGTGATAGTTTTCAGACAAAGAGACTGTTGCTTTGTCACTTAACCAACTAATTTTTTTTTATAAAAAAAATCATTGTTTTATTAAGTTATTACTTACAAAATGTTCTTGATTGTTCAAGAGCAACTCAGATTGCTGATCTCAATCCTTTGCAAGGGCTCAACTCATAAGATGATTGATGGTCTGTGTTTTAGATAGGAAAATTGTGAAAGCATTTACGGTCAAGACTGGGGGATGACATTCTTTCAGTTTGCAATGCATGTCTTGGGTGCCAAAAGGTCAAGTAAAACTAGAATTCAATGAATTCATGTATTATTATAAATTTTTGAGAAAAGATATAACCGTGCAAGAGTATGCTAATTTGGGTGTTCTTAGACTGGGTGCTATGTATTGATATGAATATTGATTAAAATTAGTTGGCTTGAGCAAAAGCTGTAATGTTTCTTTAAGGTTTATCATAGAATCTACTCTATTGCAATATATAGAACTTATATGATAGTCTTTGAATTGCTGAAGTAATCCATGATTTCTGATTTCTTCCAATCCATTTGAAGTTTATTCTAAGAAGTATTTAGCTAATTTAGCTAGACTTGTGAAAGTTCAATGCCATATATTTTTAAAAATATGGAGCTTATATGATAGCCTACGATTGATAAAGTATATGCCTGATTTATGAACTTTTACCATACATTTGGAATACATCATAACAAAAATGTAAAGCTAGACTTTATTAGTTCAAGTATAGTCTTGGTTTTTCTGTTGTGTCCTAGGTCATGTCATACTTTAGAAGCAACATTTTTATTTATGTACATGAGTACTTGGTGTAGAAGGTTGAACCTTGCCACTCAATTTAGATGAAGTCATTGGTCTGCTACCACTCAACCCCCACCCACATAAGGAAATCAAAATTCATTTATCTTTATTTTTGTTGACTTGTATTATCAACTAGCAAAGCTTGATAAACTTGATGTCGTACCATTTTATGGAAGCTAGCATTTGATAAATTTGTTGACGGTTATGCTGAGTTGTTTGTGTCCTTTATAATGCATGATATTGATCAAATGGGATTTGAATTTGAGTACACAAATGTGCATAGTAAAGTCTAGTGATAGTTTTTAGGCCTTCATCTGGTAAGGGTGGGTAGCTACGAACAAAAGTTAATCATTGTTTTATTTTCCTTTAATTATATGTATAAAACTGAAGGAATCACCATCCTTGGTTTAGCATAGACTACGCATTGGCCTTGAGCTTGTGTCTGTCTAATAATGAGTTTGAGCTTATTGTTCTCAAGTTGACATCTTTAGTCTTCGTAATTAGGTCAGATATCGAGGATTAGTGAAAGAGAAGCTTAGGACACCATCTTATACATATATACATATACTGTGAGTGTACATTATCATGTTGTCTTTAGAGTGACTATCCTCATTTGTTGAAGAAGAAAAGCATTAATGTGGCTGAATAGCAATACATTCAAGTGGCAATCACACAAGGGACAGTCACTGTGAGATGTCCTCATTTGTGACTGTCCTTACAGTGAGTGTACATTATCATGTTGTCTTTAGAGTGACTATCCTCATTTGTTGAAGAAGAAAAGCATTAATGTGGCTGAATAGCAATACATTCAAGTGGCAATCACACAAGGGACAGTCACTGTGAGATGTCCTCATTTGTGACTATCCTTACAGTGAGTGTACATTATCATGTTGTCTTTAGAGTGACTGTCCTCATTTGTTGAAGGAAAAAAGCATTAATGTGGCTGAATAGCAATACATTCAAGTGGCAATCACATAAGGGACAGTCACTATGAGATGTCCTCATTTGTGACTGTCCTTACAGTGAGTGTACATTATCATGTTGTCTTTAGAGTGACTGTCCTCATTTGTTGAAGGAAAAAAGCATTAATGTGGTTCATTAGCAATGTATTAAATAATTATTTTTTTAAAATTCTACCCAGGACCATCGCAATTGCGACAACCCTCCCAAGAGATGCGACAGTGGTGCCGTATTGGTGATGCCCAGGCCCGTCGCAGTTGTTTCAGAGGACCATCACAATTGTGACGGTCCTCCCAAGACATGCGACGACGGTGCCGTATTGGCGATGCCCAGGCCCGTCGTAATTGCTTCGAAGGACCGTCGCAATTGTGACGCCCTGCCGTCGCAATGCGATGGAGGCACTGAATGGGTGAAGCAGTGACATTGTGACGGCAGGGCATCGCAATTGCGATGGAAACCCATAGACATCATGATTTGTGACTAAAAAACTATGACATTTATCACTGTCGCTATAGCGACACATAGCCGTCGCAATGGCGACACATAGCAGTCACAAAATGGCCCCAAATTTATTAGTGATTGATTCTGTATCAGAATGAAGCTAAGGATATTATAAATATTTCTGATGAACAGATAAGTTTTTGGATTGGTTGGTAATTCATGTGATATTCATATGGTGTTGCCATCAATGCCAAAGAGGGAGATTGTTAGAAACTGCAATTGAAGCAATTGTTGTATTTTCATTGATGTCAAACATTAACTGGTAAGATTGTTGCTATTTAAGAAAGTAATATATCTATTTGATTGTTGCTAAGGGGTAAGGAAAGGTTGGTAACAATAGCACCTAAGAAAAGGTTGAGCTATCTTGATACTTCAAAGGGTACTTGATTATGTAGCACAATGATAAGACAATGTATTGTTTATCTAAGTAAGAATAAATACTAAATTGGTAGGCTTAACCAACAAAAAGTGAAGAAATCTAGTTTAAGCTGAGTGTTGCTAGTGTCGATTGAGCTAGTATATGTTGAGTAAATTCAGTGTTGACCGAACATCAGTTAATTGCCAAGGAAGTCAGTATTAGCCGAGGAAATAGTTTATGAGGTGACCGAGCTTTCTAGTGAAGACCAAGAAGTTGAACACAGTATTGACTGAGCGTCAGTATTTTGCATTTGAAGAAGAATTTAGATTTCTAGCCAACATCATTGAATTCTTGGATTATGTAAAATGTGTTGACTTTATTTATTGATTGTATGAAAGTATTTAATGCACTATAAAATGTTTTTTTGGAAATCTATTGAGGGATTCGAGATATCTCTAGAAGGATAGCTGAAGAACATAATGTAGGATGGATTCAATGAATTTGACCTAACCTTAAGATCTACAAAGGAGATTAAGTGACAAAAGATGTATTGAGCTAATGGAGGAAGTATTAAGGAAACCTAAGCTAGAGGTTGCAAGAGAGAGAGGATGTTGGAAGTGTTTGACTATCTAAGAAGAGAAGGCTAACGGAGAAGTGTTGTGATTGCTTGAAGAGAGTTCTGAGAAGATTAGTGATGGAGATGGTAAAGGTTCACAGTCAGTAAGCTAGCATATGTGTATAGAATTAGATCTAAAATTTGAAAAGTGAGTTATCTATTTTTCAAATCAATACTACTACTACTTTCTAACCATTGTATCAATTAAAATACTTTTAACAGAGGTTGACCTAATAGTCATAGGTATAAATCCTTTGAAAAAGGTTGCATTTTGATGGAGTGTGTGTAGGTCCTATAACAAAGCGCACTTTTAACAGAGTGATTTAAATCCTTTAATCGAGTCACACTTGACAGTGTGTTTGTAACCTTTGACAGGGTTCGATTTTCACTGAGCTCACTTCAGAAGAGTGAATATAATAGTAACATGTTACAAAGTGGTTTTTCCCAAATTGGGTTTTCACTATAAATCCTAGTGTTGATACTTGTGTGAATGTTTTGGTTTGAACATTTATGTGTTTTACAAGTAAAATGCTATTGGATAAGTGGACTGCACTATTATATGTTTCTGTTATGCAATCAGTACTAACCGGGTAGATGTTGGTTATTAGATCTAATTTGTTGAAGAGTTTTAAAGTTTTTTTTTATACATCTAGGGCTGAGAACAACTGATTCACCCCCCCCCCCCAAGCTCTCTTTTATTCTAAATCATATTAACAGTGTTAACTATTAGTATTAGTCAAAGATCTTTTTAAAAATGTAAACCATGGTATGTAAGGATTAACAAAGAAAGAATCACCTGTTGTTGCAAAAATCATGTTCGATTTCATTATCATTATGATATTTTTTGATCTATACGTTCTATTATACATACTAATGAAATTTTGTAGGAATGTGGTATAAAGATACCAGCTCAAACTGTAAAGGAGGTTATATCAAAAAAAATTTGTAACCCACCTAATGAGCAATTTTATCTTTTGAATGCATGTGTTTCTAGTGTATGTGATGTATGTGGCAATCTTACATTATTAGAAGAATGTTTGAATGAAAATATTTCATTTGATTTTGGACAACAATTAGTTGATGTACAAATATTTAAAACTATTGAGTATCCATTGAAGGATGGAAAACTTGAAAAAAGGTGTGACCTAATAATTGAAAAACTTAGTGTTAATTCTTTTATGAATGAATTCAAGAGTAAGGTCATACCTAAATATGTGAAACACTCTCAAAACTCTAGATGGCTTGATGGACAATTTTGCATATGCAAGAATACATTTCCAATTGGTAGTATACTTTCAATCATTGACTTTGTAGAGAATTACACGCTTGCACCACAAGATGAGATCCAATCATAATATTATAATTTAGTGCAAGTAACAAATTTTGTTCATATTGTCTATAGACATGGACCTGATAGTACAGAAGAGGATCAAAAAATATTGAGAGAGTACCATTTCTATATGAGTGATAATAAGTTACACTCATCAGATTTTGTCCAGTATTTCTTTAAGACCTTTTATGAAAATTTAAGGGAGAGGGAAATTCATATAACATGACATATAATATGGTTAGATAATTGAATAAGGAAATTCAAGAATGCTAGAATGTTTTATTGGTTGAGTAGGACACATAAGAAAATAAATATCCAACATATCTAGAGTTTTTTTGAGTCTGGACATAGGAAGGGACAACATGATGGTGTCAGTGTATGTGTTAAGAGAGCCCTTTGTAGAGAGAAACTCAAATTTGAGGAAAAATCAAATTTTAAAGATGTACATGCAATTGTTGAACGATGTAAAAAATGTTTGTCTACAGAATCAAGTCAGAACTCTACAATCAGACATTTTTTCTAGCTAGTTGAAGAGAAGAATATCCTTTCAAGATATGATTGTAATACAATTAGCGGATCAGCTAAATGGCATTCATTTAGGAATTCTAATTCTAACACTTGGACTATATGGACTAGGGAGCTTGCATGTTTTTATCAATTTTGTGTTACAGGTGAATGGGAAGAATGTGAGAATACATTGGGTTGAAGAATGGAAAAAAAAATCCTTAACACCTAGTGAGACACAAGATGAATATGATATAATAAATGAAGACCTGGATCATGCCTTTGCATCACAAGATTATGATAGTGTTTCAGACCTCATACAACTTGGTAATTTAATTTAATTCAATTTATTGTAAAACTTTAAATTATATTAATTACATGTGTATATCATATAATTTATGATTATATTTGAATTATAAACCATTAAACAAGTTTTATTTGTGCATGTACTTAATTTTGTTTTGCAGGACATGTGTATGTTGTTGTTGCACCCAAGGATAATGAAGAGTAGATAGAGTATTGGTTAGATTGATGTGTAGAACCTAAGAAAAAGTTGATATGTGATCAAGTAGATGATGATGATTTTTAGTATCCAATTGGGTGGTATTTGGTACATGGCTATGCAAATACCTAACAAGAAGGAATGGTTTACCAACTTTTGAAGACTACCAATCAAAAAAGAAGATTATGCACTATTCCCATTTGGTTGGCAACAAATATCAAATTGGAAATATACAAAGGGAGACCTGCTAATAAAATATTATGGACACTTTCAATGGAATAGCATGAGGCAATCATAGATGCATTGTAGAAAAGAGAGGATGTTGATGGTACATTAGGTTGAATCAAATTTATTCATGTAAGTTTTTGTTCAATTTTTCATATTTTTATATGTTTTTCTATATATAAATATCTATGTCTTCTTTGAAGTGTCATAATTTATAATTTAGAGATATAGATTTCAAATAAATTAAAATTGACCTTAAATGAACTTCTATAAATTCTAACATTTCAACATTTATTTTAATGATGCAGGATGTCTAGAAGAACATAGACATGAACTATTTATGTAGTACAATGCACTCTTGTATTTGTCCAATTTTGGTTTTGTAATTTAAGTTCATGAACTCACTTTTATTCATCCAATTTTGTTTTAAATATTTAAGTTAAATTCATAGTTGTATTCACCTAATTTTGTTCTAAATATTAAACTATGCACATTGTTCAGATTATGTTCACTTACTAGATTATGATAGATTTATTTATGCATCCATAAATTCATTGCTCAAATTAATAGATCTCATTGTTAGATGGATGGTTTTTAGTAGTTAATCAAAGTCAATAAATTACTTGTAACATTGATATTGTTCATGTAAATTACATGAATTAATCTAGATCTCATTTAACTATCTAGAGAAGGTTTTTAATAGTTAATTATCAAAGTCAATATTAAGTTTGTAACATCCATATTATCCTTGTCAATTACATGTATTAATAGATCTCATTGTTAGATAGATGGTTTTTTTATAGTTAATCAAAGTGTTCATGTTACTTGTAATGTATCTAGATATTGTTCTTCTCAATTACACATGAATTAATAGATCTCATTGTTAGATAGATGGTTTTTTAGGATATTGATAAATTTAATTACAATTTATATTAAAAATGATCATATTACATAAGCTCATATATATCTACATTCAAACCACTATTTGAAAAAATCACGAAATAGGATTAAAAGTCCATGAATAAGATAAATAACATAAAAAGTCATGAAATAATTTACATGTGTCATAATGTCCATCATATCAACTCATGATATATACAATCACAAAACAAAGTCCTACTCTAAAAACAAGTTCAAGTACAATACATGATAAAAAGTGGACTAGTATGTAATGCAAGTCCTACTCTAACAAAAAGTAAAAATAATATGACAAGATGCCATCATAACACAAGTCCAAATAATCATCATCGTAATTTAAATAATATGACAAGAAGTCATCATAACACAAGTCCAAATAGTCATCATAATCTAACTCTACTCATCTAGCTGATTTGCAATCCTCTTCACTCCACTTGAAGAGGACCGTGATGCATCAACATGCTCTGTCTGGTCCTGACTACCCTCCATGTTGTGTCTAGTCCTAAGTACCCTTAGTGGGACATGAAGGTCCTCCCTCAGTTACATCAAAAGTGGATGCAGCGAAGTCCTGTAAAAACATTTAAAGTACAAATTTTAAACAATTTTTAAAGTACATGAGAGACCCTACAAAATCACAAAAATATGTCAAACACATTATCAATTAAAGTTTAAATGTATCAAGATCAAAGTGCATACAGTGAATGGAGCACCGAGATGTCGAGGTGTCGACGTCAGATGATGATGGCTAATGAGTGATGAAGGGTCAACCCTCCCCTGTTCACCACAAAATCCACATGTTATGGTTCATAATTGTATAACTATAAAATTTAATATTTCCCTATTAAATTATAATTAAATTTACCTCTGCGGGATGATCATCATTTGCATTGAGAAAATCAACATATGATGAGATATCATCTCCAACATCACCATGTGCCCCACCATCTCTGACATCCCCTCTAACATCACCATGTGCGCCACCATCATCATCAACATATCCACCATGGGCAGCATGGGAAGCATCAAGATCAGTCTGGGGACCCCTACATATACCCCCACAAATCATGCAAACATGTGCTATGTTGGGGATAGCCCTCGCTTGGGTCAAGTGCTATAACAAATTGCCCATAAGGGAACTCAAAGAACTAAGAGATGAATGCACTGCTCGATGATGGATAGGTGCAGGAACTATAGGAGAAGGAAGAGGAACAAGGGGATCATTGCGCACAGGATTTCTAGTTCCATCACTCAATTTGACCCCTAGCCTTTCCAGTGGCATGCCCCGAAAAACCCCCTAGAATGCTCTCATGTCAAAATAATTGGGTTTCCTACCCAATTCAAATTCAGCCGATAATTTTTTCAAAAAATAAAGTGGGACCTCATGATTAGCATGTGGTGGATGGTCAAATACCATCCACCACCACTCCTAAAAATGCTCTGCTATACCGGGGTGTCTACACAATCTAATATAAATACATGGCTCCTTGCCAAGTATCTCCTCATCTATTTTAGGGTTCAAAAAATAGCATGCCATATCAGTTTTTGTAATTTTTAAATTATTAACCTCTTTATAAGAGAGGCCATCATCATAATATCCATGCATACTCTCCCTCCATGACTGGAAACTATCAATCTCAGAGTCTAATGTGTGTACTAAATCTACTATGCCTTGCATGCTATCTACAAGGTGTAGTAGCTGGGCCGATGGATAGGGATCATTCCTAATAATATGTACATCTCTCATTATTGCCTCTACATTTCTCCTAATACTATCTCTCACCTCTATAGGTGGAGGTGGTGGTGCATGCCGACCTATAAGCTCATCAATATGAAAATCATCCGTATTTTTAATCTGTGTACATATAAAAACATGATAATTTACAATTAACATAATGTAAATTACATTTTACCTTACAAAGAATGACTTAAATAATTAAAAATTAAAAGAGAGAGAGAGAGAGAGAGAGAGTTAAATAAAAATTTAATGACATGTCATAATTTAAAAATTAACATATAAGTTATTTACATTTTATAGGTTACAAAGATAATCAAGACAAATATTTAAATTTTTTTTAAGAATGTAGACCTACTTGGTTGAAAAAGGATTCCAAGGTTTTTGATATTTTTAAAACTCTATGTTTTGAAAGGTTTTGATTCGAGGAACACGTTTTAACATTTTTTAGAGAGAGAGAGAGAGAGAGAGAGAGAGTTTTGTTTAGGTAAATATTTTTTTTCTGCCAATGGTTTGTTATTTTATTTACACGTGTCTAAATTTATGTTTTGGTTTTCTACTTAGGGTTTTGTAATTTAATTTTGTCTAGGTTTACATTTTTGTTTTACTACCTATGGTTAAATTAAAAGTTTTAACAGTTTTCTACTTTGGTACACTAATTTGCAAAGTAAATTAAAATTAAAAAGAACTATTTGAAACATAGAATATAATTAGATTTATAAAATAATTTTGAAAACAATATTAAACTAAGTTTTTCAATTAAAAATAACTTGAAACTACAAATTTTAATGACAAAAATCATTAAAAAAAAAAACAATAGTACATACCTAGAACACGAAAAAAATGGCAAAGGGGGTCTGTAGGAGAAGCTAAAATAGGCACCCGAGCTCTGCTAAACATGATCCCGTTCTTGACAGTGAAAATAACAAACAAAATGGTAAAAAATAAAAATAAATAGATTTACAAAATGGGTGCTCGATTTGTCAAAATCAAGCGTCCATTTTGTAGAAATCGGGTGCCCGTTTCTCTTTGGGTGCCCGATCTGAAAGTGGTGCCCAATTTTTGAATATGGATCGGGCTCCCGAACCTAAACAGGCACCCGATTTGTAAAAATTGGTTGTTCATTTCTTATTGCAATTTTTTTCGAAGCAGACTTCCGCGGAATTGGTACCCAACCTTCAACATTCACCTATATATAATAAATTATCCATTCGCCACTGAAAAAGAAAGAGCATACCCACTATTTCTAATTTTAACATTTACTTTTATTCATAGCTTTGTACTTGTTTCAACAAGCATGTAGGCTTCACTGATGGGGAAATATCATATCGTTTGCATTCATATTGAGGAGTTTAAAATGGGAAAAAATAGGGAAAAATATTACGTATATGGGAGGGAATGGATTGAGAGGGTTTATAGATGAATATGGGTGTGTGGACGTATTGAGTGGGTATTGGAGGGGGGTGAAAAAAAAGGAGTCTGTGCTAGTATTTTTTGAAAATGGGGGATCTAATTTAGGATGTTACATTTAGCCCCCACCTAAGGATTATGAACCTAGATTAATACTCTCAGTAAAGTACAAAACAATATTGAAAATAATTCATCAATATATCAAAGAGGAAAAAAAGAAACATCTCTAGGGACTTAGGATCTTACCAATGTTATATAAAGATAAAAGGAGAAAAATATGAAGAGAGAAGAGATTGTGACTATGCTAGCCTAGTGCAATGTCTAAAAATGTTAGCACCCATAATTGGATTCTTTATTAGGACCTATTAGACAACATTTTGGTGATTTCAAGGCTTGAAAGCGTTATGATTGATATTGGAAACTTATTATTATTCCCTTGCATCTTATCACCCATCCCAAAATCTTGTCTGATTTTGGGCTCATTCTCCACAGTATAGAATGCCAAAATAATCTTGTCCCTAGGACATAATGAATTTTGTGTTCTTTCCCTAAGGTTTTTGTCCCAAATTTGGCTGAGGGTCCTATGTCTGGGTGCTAGTGGAAAATCTGATCTTGTGGTCATCCTAGATTATTTTTTAATTCTAAAATGAAGGATTGAGTATAAACCGAGATCTCTCCTTATTTTTGTATCTGTTATCAAATGAGAGCATTTAATATCACATTTTAGAGAAATCAAGAGAAATTGAGCAATTGGATTCAACATTTGAAGGCAACCATCCATTATCAAGTTTCTCCAGGTCTCTAATTCTTTGAGTCCATTAAAGTTAAAGGAAATCTTATCCAACTGAAGCAAGTTTCTCTCCCATTATGGCCAAGTAGAGAACTTCTCAATCAATCAAGAAGATGTTTCCTTCCATTCGCATTCTCTTTATGTCATTGCAAGTGATTATCAAGCATATCTATATTCAAGATCTAGGAGTGGCCTTCATAGATCCATCCATTTATGAGGGAATCATTGATTCTACATTATATTTGAAGTTCAAATCATTTATTTAAGTTAAATTCAAGCATCTTCACAGGAATGAGTTATTTCTACATTCATCCATGAGGGTTTTGTTGGAGATTTACCAACAGGCCAGTACTAACTATATGTTTGTCATTGATGACAACATATGGAAAGTAGCATGCGTAGAAGTCTTATGTAGTAAGATTTTTATATATGAAGCATGGACATGATATCAGCATGATATCATGGGCACAGAGGTTAACTATTAGTACAAATAGTTATTTAGCAGTTAGTGTCAGCAGTGTTCCTGACAGAGTTATAGGCAGTGTTCTATGTATGGTTGTCCGTAAAATTATCATGGAGCCTTGCGCACTTGGATATATGTCAAAGACATGTTAATGATGTTTTAGTTATGGACGCATAGTCTGTTGATGAGTAGAAGTGAAATTATGCAGGCACTATTCACCAGCAGTAGTTTCTTGTATTTATTCAGAAGAGCTGACAGAGATTTTATTGGTTATGTAGTTGCACCTATCATGTGGGTATGATCCCTTGGATTTAAGCTTAGAGGAGAGTTGTTGATGTTTTTTTAAGAGTGCATGAGTTAATTCATCTTTAGGAGAAAGTTCCAGTTGTTTTGGTAGAGCCGACAGTGTGTAGCATGCATCTACAATTATCTTATTGAACAGGTCCCAAAATGTGTTGCGTGCATAAGAGCCAATAGAATGTTTGTTAGAGTTTGTTGTGGTTTCTCTAATATGATTTCAAGGTGGTTCTAACAGGCTGACTTGATTATATCATTTGGAGGAAAGATATTTATAGGCAGTCATTTGTGATTGTTGAAGTGTGGTTCATAGTTGATTAAGCAGAGCATAGCAGAGTGTGCGAAGTGTTGAGCCATCAGAAGAAGGTCTATGTGACCAAGTAAAGTACTTGTGCTATTCATTGGAGCTGATCTAGATAGCAGGTCAAAGAGCAGTTCACCAAGATCCAGATATAGTGTGTATCTATTATTCAGAAGGTTGTAATCTTCACCCATTTGAGAAGTGAGCTCTCAGATAGTGCGTCCTCTCCCCTAACAAGGAAAATTGTAAAAGACTCCTAATAGGGTCTAACCCTTGACCAGGTCTACTGTACTAAATATATTGTAAAGAAACTCCTAACAGGGTTAAGGATCTTCTAACAAGGATCATAATACTATAGTGCAGAATATTAGTGGGTGTCAATTCCCATCGGGGTTTTTACCTATTTGGGTTTCCTCGTAACCAAAATATTGGTGTTGTGTTCTTTCATTGTGTTTATGCTTTATGTTTAAGTATACTTAATTGGATAAAGAATTGAATCTTCTAGATAACTGATTCACCCCCCCCTCCCCCCCACTCAGTTATCTCTTGGGACTATTCCTAACAATTGGTATCAGAGCCAAGTTCCTCAGGGAGAAATTTTAATAGCTTGAGGTTGATCAGATGGTGTACTTTAGGAAATAAATTCTTAAGTTTGATGGAGATAATTATCTTGATTGGAAGAACAAGATGGTGACCCATTTACAATGCATTGGTTTTGAAGTTTTTGATGTGACTATCAAAGCAGCTAAGATACCTACCCTAGAAGACCTTACACAAGAAGATGCTACTGATAGACAAAAGGAATTGTTTCATCAGAATGTTATTGCTAAAGAAGCCCTTATTAGCACCCTATCTAATGGTGAGTTTTCAGAAATAAAAAAGGTGGATACAGCCCACAAAATATGGAAGCACCTAGAAGACATATTTGAAGGAGACAAACAAGAAAAGGATGTGCGTAGAAAGACATGGAAGAAAAGGTACAATGCATTAGAGATTTTTCCTAAAGAAAACATCAGAGCTTACAATCAAAGGATAAATGAAGTAGTTGCTGGAATCAGAAACAATGGTGGAGAGATTTCAGAGGAGGACATTATGGATAATTTGATGACTATTCTTACTCCTGAATATGAAAGCAAGATCAACATCCTTGATGAGATCATGCAACTTACATCAAATTTCAAGAGAGAGACTTTGATCAGAAAACTCTCATCTTTTGAGATTTCAAGATTGAAGACAGAACCAAAGAGTGAAATAGCCTTCAAAGCAATGGTTCATGGTAAGAAATCTACAAACACTTCTGGTAATTTTGATGATGATGATGAAGAGAAAACTTTAGAAGATTTCATTTCTATGATTGCTAAAAGAGAAAAGAAAGGAAAAGGAAAATATGAAGGTCAATTACCATTCAAGTGCTTTTCATGTAATAAGATCGGTCACTTTGCATCTAAGTGTCCTACTAGAGCTAGAAAGTTCAAAAAGGATTACAAGCCTAAGTATTCTAAGGAATGCTAGTATGCTGGAGATGGAGTATTAGATGAAGAATCTGGTGAAGAATAAATTGGATTCATTTCTATTATAGACAAAATGAATAATAAGATAGCTCATGAAGATAAGAAAGGAAATCAAGAGCTTGCATTGATTTCACAAGAGGACATAAGGACAGACTAGATTATAGACAATGGTTGTTCACATCACATGACAAGTGATAAAGGTGGGTTTGTACATTTGGACAAATGCAATGGCGGTAGGGTCAGATTTGGAGACAACAATCCTAAACCAATAGTTGGTAGAGGAGCCATCACCTTGGATGGAAAGAATAGTACTGATGATGTTCTTTATGTTGATGGTTTGAAACATAACCTTTTTAGTGTTGGACAGTTGCTTGGAAAAGGATATTAGTTGGAGTTCAAAGATGAAACATGCATCATTAACAACAAAGATGGTGTTATGATTGCATCAAGCTCAAAGACAAGAGGTAATATTTTTCAACTCAATTCAGAAGCAAGTTTTTTTGTTGCTAAATTTGATGACAGTTGGTTGTGGCATAAAAGACTATGTCATATCAATTTTGATAACATAGTAAAGATAAGCAATGTAAAAGAAGTAAGAGATCTACTTAGCATAAAAAAGCTAGTTGATACTATATGGAGGGAATGTGTGATGGGAAATCATGTGAGAAATTCAATCAAGAGCAAGCAAAATTCAGTAGAGAACAACTTGGATCTGATTCATATAGAACTATGTGGTCCAACTCAAATAAGATCATACTATGGTGAAAGGTATTTCATTTTGTTTTTTGATGATTATACTAGAATTATGTGAGTTGTGTTCTTGAAAGATAAGTCAGAAGCTTTTGAGAAGTTCAAAATATTCAAAGCTAAGGTTGAGAATGAATCTAGACTAAGGATAAAATATTTGAGATCAGATGGAGGAAGATAATTCACCTCTGATAGATTTTATGAGTACTATGAAGAACATGGCATAAAGAGATAATTAAGTGCACCTAGAACCCCTCAGCAGAATGGAATTGCAGAGAGAAGGAATAGGATCATCCTTGATACAACACATAGCATCATGATAGAAGGAAATGTTGCACAGACCTATTGGAGAGATGTGGTCAATACAACAGTCTATACCATCAATAGAATTCAATTGAGGCCAGGTGCTGACAAAACACCATATGAGCTATGGTTTGGTAATGTTCCCACAGTAAAATACTTTAGAATATTTGGAAGCAAGTGCTACATCAAGAGGGATGAAGCAGTAGGCAAGTTTGATGCAAGAAGAGATGAAGATATTTTTTGTGGTTACTCTACTAAAAGTAAAGCTTATAGATGTTTCAATTTAAGATTGAAAAAGATCATTGAAAGTTCTCATGTAAAGATTGATGAAAATTTTATGATTAAAGAAAGGTATCATGATTACTCACCCATGATTGAGGAAGAACCTAGACCCTCCACTAGTGAGACAGTTATTGAAGAAATTTTTGATAGTATTGATGTGTTATTCAATGACCCTGAGACAAGTGAAGAAGAAACTCCTAAGGCTGATAAGTCAGCATCACCTAAAGTTCCAAAGTTTACATCAAGAAATTATTCTAAGACAGACATCATTGGAGATCAGAGTGGCAAAGTCTTAACAAGGTCCCAAGCAAAGAACTCAGCTAACATTGAAGTGATATGTTTACTATCTCAGATTGAACCCTTAAGTGTTGAAGATGCATGTAATGATTCAGATTGGCATGATGCTATGAAAGAAGAACTTGATCAGATTGTTAAGAATGACACTTGGGAACTAGTCCCAAGACCTATTAATAACAATGTGATTGGAACAAAGTGGATATTCAAAAACAAGATGAATGAAGATGGTACAGTAGTAAGAAACAAAGAAAGATTAGTATCTAAAGGGTATGCACAAAGAGAAGGCATTGATTATTTAGACACATTTGCACCTGTGAGTAGATTAGAAGCTATTAAGCTATTTCTAGCTTATGCTACAGTCAAAAACTTCAAAGTTTATCAAATGGATGTCAAATCAGCATTCCTAAATGGAGACTTGAAAGAAGAAGTATATATTGAGCAGCCGGAAGGATTCACCTTATCAGATAGACCTAATATGGTATGCAGATTGAAGAAGGCCCTCTATGGACTCAAGAAAGCCCCTAGAGCATGGTATGAGAGACTAGATGGATACTTAACAAAGATTAATTTCAAGAAAGGAGTAGCCGATTGTAATCTATTCATTAGAGAGACATCTAAAGGTTTACTACTAGTAGCTATATTTTTTGATAACATTATCTTTGGAGGTAATGACAAACTAAGTGCAAAATTTTCCAAACAAATGCAGAATGAATTTGAGATGAGTATGATTGGTCCTATCAAATACTTTTTGGGACTAAATTTGCACCAGATAGAAAAAGGAATTTTTATTAATCAATCAAAATATGTGAAAGAGATATTAAATAAATTCAATATGGATGATTGCAAGCCAATAGGAACCCCTATGATCACTGGATGCAAGCTTACAAAAGAAGATGACTCACCAGCAGTAGATATAACATTGTATAAGTCTATGATTGGTAAACTTATATATCTTACTTAGACTAGACATGATATTTCAAATGTAGTTGGTATAGTTGGAAGATTTGTAGTAGAACCTAAACAAAGTCACCTCATGGTAGTAAAGAGAATATTCAGATACTTGCAAGGCACTATAGATTATGCTCTATGGTATCCTAATTTAGAAGATGTTGAGCTTCATGTGTACACTGATGCAGATTGGGTAGGATGTGTTGATGACAGAAAGAGTACTTCAGGTGGAGTAGTGTTTCTTGCCGATAGACTTGTCACTTGGACAAGCAAGAAACAAAATTGTATTTCTCAGTCAACAACAAAAGCGAACTATGTTGCAGCAGCCTTGAATTGTTCTACAATTGTTTGGATCAAGAAGATGATAAAGGATTTTGGAATTCAGATTGATTATCCTATTGTTATTCAATGTGATAACACTAGCACTATCAATATGTCAAAGAACCCTGTGATGCATGCAAAGACAAAGCACATTGAGATCAAGTATCACTTCCTAAGAGAGAAAGTGGTAGAGAAAGAAGTCAAGTTGGACTATGTAAGTACTAAAGATTATTTGGCAGACATATTCACAAATTCCTTGCCTAAGGATACTTTTGAGTATCTCAGGGAGAAGTTTGGATTCATTCCCTTCCCTAATTCTGCTTAGAAGAAAGGAGGAAAGGCATTAGTCCTCAGGGACTAATGGAAGGTTGACTACTCTACCTCAGGAGTAGTACCGATGCTTAAATGAATGTTTCCCTTTGCCATTGATGTCAAAGGGGGAGTAATATATAGATTCATGAAAATTAGAAGCAAAGGAGGATTAATATACTAAGGGGGAGCAGCATTCAGATATGACAATAGTTCAGTTGAGGAAATGGAGAATATTAGAAAATATTGCAGCAGATGAAGGATTCATTTTTGGGGGAGTTTTGAAGAGGAAATGGAGAATGTTATAAAATAAATGTTCATTTGGGTTGGTGGTGGTTTTCCATTCCACATGTTGCCATCAATTCCAAAGGGGGAGATTGTTGGAGATTTGCTAGTAGGCCAGTACTGATTGTATGTTTTTCATTGATGACAACATATGGAAAGTAGCATGCGTAGAAGTCTTATGCAATAAAATTTTTTGTATATGAAGCATAGACATGATATCAGCATGATATCTTGGGCACAGAGGTTAACTATTAGTACAAATAGTTATTTAGTAGTTAGTGTCAGCAGTGTTCCTGACAAAGTTACAAGAAGTGTTCTATGTATAGTTGTTCATATAGTTATCATGGAGCCTTGCATGCTTGGATATATGTTGAAGACATGTTAGTGATGTTTTAGTTATGGATGCATACTCTTTTGATGAGTATACGTGAAGTTATGCAGTCGCTATTCCCCAGCAGTAGGTTCCTATATTTATTCAAAAGAGCCGACAAAGATTTTATTGGTTATGTAGTTGTGCATATCCTATGGGTATGCACCCTTGGATTTAGGCTTAGAGAAGAGTTATTTATGTTTGGCTAAGAGTGTGTGAGTTAATTCAGCTTGAGGAGAAAGTTCCAGTTGTTTTGGTAGAGTCGACAGTGTGTAGCATGCATGTACAATTATCTTATTGAACATGTCCCAAAATGTGTTGTGTGCATAGTAGAGATGATAGAATGTTTGTTAGAGTTTTTTGTGGTCTCTCTAATATGATTTCAAGGTGGTTCTAATAGGCTGACTTGATTATATCATTTGGAGGAAAGATATTTATAGGTAGTCATTTGTGATTGCTGAAGTGTGGTTCATAGTTGATTAAGTAGAGTAGAGAAGAGTGTGTGAAGTGTTGAGCCATCAGAAGAAGGTCTATGTGACCAAGTAAAGTACTTGTGCTATTCATTGGAACTAATCTAGATAGCAGGTCAAAGTGCAGCTCACCAAGATCTAGTTATGATGTGTATCTGTTATTCAGAAGGTTGTAGCCTTTGCTCATTTGAGTAGTGAGCTCTCAGATAGTGTGTCATCTCCCCTAACAGGGACAATTGTAAAAGACTCCTAACAGGGTCCGACCCTTGACTAGGTCTACTATACTAAATATATTTTAAAGAAACTCCTAACAAGGTTAAGGATCTTCTAACAAGGCTCATAATACTCTAGTGCAGAATATTAGTGGGTGTCAATTCCCACCGGGGTTTTTACCTATTTGGGTTTCCCCATAACCAAAATATCAATGTTGTGTTCTTGTGTTCTTTCATTGTGTTTATGCTTTATGTTTAAGTATACTTAATTGGATAAAGAATTGAATCTTGTAGATAACTGATTCACCCCCCCCCCCCCCCCCCTCTCAGTTATCTCTTGGGACTATTCCTAACAAGTTTATGCAAGGTGAGTAAAACATTTACCTTTTTACATACTTTCCTTTATGCAATTTCTTTTCATTTTCAAGGTTGATTCCTAAATAGGGTTTGACCAAGGAAAGCCCCTTTATAAAACATTTTCCCCATTTTTTAGTGTGTAGGAATGGGTTACAAATTTGTTAGATAAAATACAAAAAGATCATAAATTTTTGGAAGATCCCTAATATATTCAATCAAAAACACTAGGTACAGATTACCAAAAACATTATGTACATAGTAAAGATCACCAAAACTATTATATACCCTAGATTCTATTCCTAGATTTTAGCTATATGCTAGATCTGCATTCTAGTTTCCATTTCTATAATTTTTAGCCCTCTGCCAGTTCATATCAGTTTGGTATTTCTTGTTTTTCAATAACTTTCCTAAATTATCATTTACATTACATTTTCCCATCATTTCCATTTTTCATTATTATGTATATTTAGTGAAAGAATCACTATTTCATTCAACACTTGAGTCTTCTCTTGAGCCTGGTGGGGCATCTTCCTTTTAAATGTGCAATTGTGAAAAGGAAGGTGTGAATTTACCTATTTACCCATCTTTCTATTTCCCTTGTTGTACATTTCTGGTGAACTTGACTTTTCTTACATACTTTTGATTATTTTAGTTGGATCATCTTTTCATGTATAGATCTTTTTTGTATGCATTACATTAGATTTTCATATTTGATGGTTAAATGTACTTTTCATTAAAATTCCTATTTTCTTATTTGAATTGCACATCTCTTTCAATTTTTTATATTTTCATTAGATTTCTCTATCTTTCATTCACTTGTGCATGATTGTTACTACCTTGAGTCCTACCTACAATATTCTAGTTAGGAGAATCTATAGGCTTATGGGTTCCTTTGATCCCAAGTCATCTATTATTCCTAGGAAGCTTTATGAGACCAACATGCCTACTAATGATATTTCTCCTATTATTGATAAAAACTCTTCCCACTCTTCTTATCATGAAGACGAGACCTTAAGATTCCCTCCTGTTCAAGTTTAAAAAAATTTCCATGACTTTGAAAAATTTGGGCAATGTTTGGGACAAAAACACTCTAATCCTAAGGTCATCCCTATTACAAAGGGTTTGAGAAAGATAATTCATAATGACGTACATGGTTTTAATATATTGCATAGTATCTCTCATCTCATTGATAACAATGTCAAGTGTATTAGAGATTTTTCCCAAGAGCTAGGTTTCATTCCACCTACCACTAGTGTTGAGACCTCCATGCCTATTTCTACCTCCATTCCTAGTGTTTCCACTTATGCACACCCCATTATAATTACTTCCATTCAAAATATCAAAGCTACATATGTTATCATTCCTAATATTATTATTTCTAGTATTCCTTCAAGTGTTCCATGTACATCCTTAATTTTATCAATGCCCACTCACAATAGTGTTCCTTTTTCTTATTCCATCTTCCCTTCCATTTCTCATAATGGTCCAAATATTTCACACATATCTCCTACCACTCTTTCTACCAATTGTACTATTAGTATCTTGGCTCAAACTAAGTTTTCTTTGCAAGAGAAAATTACTTCCATGAATGAATCCAAGTTTAACATTCTTACTTGTGACACTGGCAGTCCTTTGTCCTTGAATATCATCCATGAAATTATTCCTCAATACATGGATATTCCTAACCTAGAGACTTATAATGGTAAAGTTGATCCTTTGACTCATGTCAATATCTTTCGAGCATTGTGTAGTGATTTCTCTCATGATTATAGATTCATGGGTAAATTGTTTACTAGAAACTTTCAAGATAAATCATTGTAATGGTATTTTTCTTTGCCTCCTTTAAAAATCTTGCTAATTCTTTCATCCAACAATCTCAAAATAATATTGGTCCTAATATTTCTTTGATTGATTTAATGCATTATAAATAAGGTATTAAAGAAAAAGTGATTGATTTCATTAGTAGATTCAAGCATTTGCATGCTCATGTTTCTTATCATGTGCTTGATATTGATGCACACAATGTATTATCATTTCTAATTTACAAAAAGACACTATAGAAAACATTCTATTGTTTTAATTTTGTTCTTTTACTCAATTGTGTGGAGTTCTTCATAATTATCATCTTTAAGTGAGTCAGTTTGAGAGAACCACTCCAATGGCTCTGGTTAATAAGAGTGATGCCAAAGCCCATATCCTATAAAAAATTTTACAAACCCAATAAATTCATCAAGTTCAATAATTCTTCCAAAAATGTTGATGATCAAGTGGTAGTAGCATCTAAAGGTGTGGCTCTTTTATCCTCTATTGTTCGATTGCGTGATTTTACACAAATTTCTAAATCTTTCCATAATGTGACGTTGAAGTTGATTAATGATAAAGTGTTAACTATCCCTCATATTAAACCGATTGACACATCCAAACCTTTTCCCAAATCCTTTGAGCACAATGATTTTTGCCAATACCATTGTCAACCTGGTCATGATACTGAGAAGTGTTTCTATTTTAAATTTGTTATTCAAGACCTCATTGATTTTATTACTATATTTGTTGAGGGTTTTATTGATCAAGACAACAAAATATAGAACCTCCCTACCAAAACTTTCAAATCTATACCAATTCTTTTCTATATCATTCAACCAATACCATTGAGTTTACCTAGTCTTTACCTACCTCTTCTACCCATGTTGTTGAATATGATGATAAGTGTATTAAATCCAATCATGTTGTCAATCTTATTGATTAGTCCAAATCTAAACCTAATTCAAAACTTGAACCTGAGCATTACATTACCATTGATCCTTGTGAGATGAATAAATAACCTAATGGTCCTCTTTACATTGTTTCAAAGGTCAATGATCTCTTTTCTCGTGGTGTTCTTATTAACCCTACTTATTGTTACAAGTAGTAGTTGTTGTTGCACCAAAAGATTGACCTATTAATTCCTGATACAACCACTATACTTATAGAAGACACAGGAGGTGGTTAAGCCATGTCGTGAATCTTGAGGGGAGAGCTAACCATTTTTCCAACAATCTCCCCCTCAACGTTACTCAAGGGGATTCAAACCTGTGACCAAGCTCTGATACCACTTGTTACAAGTAGTAGTTTTTGTTGCACCAAAAGATTGACCTGTTAATGCCTGATACAACCACTAGACTTATAGAAGACACATGAGGTGGTTAAGCCATGTCACGAATCTTGAGGGGAGTGCTGACCATTTTCCAAACACTTGGATGGTGAATGTGATAACTAAAGACCATATTTACACTAGACAATTGTAACTT
Source organism: Chamaecyparis obtusa (assembly GCA_027943335.1). Classification (NCBI taxonomy): domain Eukaryota; kingdom Viridiplantae; phylum Streptophyta; class Pinopsida; order Cupressales; family Cupressaceae; genus Chamaecyparis; species Chamaecyparis obtusa. Next base: position 297,949 of record BSBK01000985.1, on the reverse strand, counting down.
TTTTCTATGAAAAATATGATGTGATGGTCCAAAATTTAAATGGTTTCACTTATCTGACTCATGGCTCTATTACATTTCCCATAGAATTCAGTAGTAATATCTAGATGTCATATTTATTTTCATCCTAACTTCCAATCATTTTCAAGTTAGACTTGGTCTTTCTTGGTTTACTTCTATGAAATCTATATCCTCTTCTATCCATCAATGTTTAAAGTTTCCCCATAGAGGAGAAATAATCACTATCAATCATAGTCTCTATTAGCCTTTAGTACCTCAAGAGTCCTCTAACCTTGACTTATTTTCTCCTTCTATGCCTCAACCAAATCAATCCAACATAGACAATCTCTTTTGATCATATCAAAAAATACAAAATCCAAAAGATTTTTGGTCCTATCAATCCTAAGGATGTTTTGTCTCCTTATCCTAGATACGGAATCCTTCCTACACCTCCTATATATACTACCATTCCACCTCCTATATCTTATAAAATTTCAATAAAATTTATCTCTGAACCTAGTGTGGTTCCTTCCATTCTTCCTTAAGAATAAAAGGGTCTGATATTGATCAATGATAAATAAAACCAATCCTCAACAAAAATCAAGTTTAATCATTGTGTTGATTATCACTTCCATAAATATTGTGCTAGATCCCATGAACATGCTTCCCAAAATATTTATTCTCCAAAAAAAACATATTGATTCTTTGATTCCCTTTGATCAACCTATGCATAATTCAAAGGAGGAAGTTAATTTGAAAAATATGAAATTGAACAAACATTATAATTCTATTCATATCTTGGATTTTATTACAATTAATTTGGATGAAGAAGATACTCTCGATGATGATGTTTTTGATGTTCCTAATGTAACTAATGATGATATTCATACAAGTGATTTTGATAATATGTATGATCTTATTGATGTTAATCATGGTTTACCAGCTAGATTTGAAAAAAACACAATTATCTCTTAGTCCTAGTAATGAACAAAGTGGCCCATCTTCACAGCATGCTCTTTTTTTGGACCTATCTTTTTTTCCATCTATTGTCCTAGATTTTGCTCCTCTAGCATGTTTCCCACCTTCCATAAACACTACATACTAAGATGGGGTGACATGGAATATGTTGAACTAGCTCATCTTGTATGGTGTATTCTTTGTGTTTTCTTGTTGTAATGTGCTTCCCTCATGATGTGATTCTTGCTATATGCTTTTTTAGATTTCATTAGATGACCCTTGTTTCTCCATTGGCACAAGGTGATAAAGAAGTCAATCTATTATGAAATTCCTCTATTTGTATCTTATTTCTTGTATATGTTGTTACATGTTATGCTACACATGTGCCACTATTCATAAATGTGCCTTTGTATTTTCTAATTGGGGATGATGTAAAATGGTATCTACCTATTCTTTTTGGTCTCCATAATTTCAACCCAAAAAGACTCTTCTTTGTGACTCTTACATGCTCTTTTTCTAGTATCATCTTGATGATCATGTTGAGTGCTAAGATAGTAGATCCCGTCATGTTCCTTTTTCATTTGTTTCATTTGCCTTGGTATGTCCTTTCTTAGGGGCATCTCATAGTGGAAATTTTTCTTGTGGGTGCATGTATGCTCGGTTAAAGCCATTCTTTCCATTAAGGCATTTGCAATCGCTTTAACATGGGGGCATACACTCTCCTCCTTGTTTCAAATTTTTCACATACATACACACCGATTCAATGAAATCTCTCTTGTAGATGGATAAGGAGAAAATGATTTCCTTTTTTTCATCTTTTCACTAGATCCCTTAATGGAGACAATGCTTTCCTTAAGGATTGATCCTCCTTTTCTAGATCCCTTAATAGAGACAATGCTTTCCTTAAGGAATGATCTTCCTTTCTTTGATCTCTTTGGAGATAAAAAATTCCTCAAGCATGATCACCCTTTTGGATCACTTAATTGAGACAATTCTTTACTTAAGGATTGATCCTCTTTGATGGGTTGACTAGCATATCATAGCTTGCTAGACTTTCAATTCTATATTTTGTAGTACTTTCTCTTTGTGTGATCCATAGTAAGGTAATAGCTTACTAGGATAGTGATCATCTCTCTCTCTCTCTCTCTCTCTCTCTCTGATTTGATGTTAACTTAAGTCACTTGGGGGATTGATGTTTCTTTGACTCCTTGACCTTGATAAATTTTTCTTATGCATTGATCTACTTCACCGCACGAGCATACATTAGTCTCATACTCTCTTTAAATAGGGGGATAAGTCTACCATCCTTAAAATGTATTACCCATAATTAGATTCTTTATTAAGACCTATTAGACCCCATTTTTCTAATTTCAGGGTTCGAATGACTTTTATGCTTGATATTAGAAACCTTTTATTCTTCCCACTACATCTTTTAACCCATATTGACACCATAACCAATTTTGGGATCCTTCTCTAAGGTACAAAATGCCAAAAACATTATGTCCCTAGGACATCATGAAGTTTTCATTTTGTCCCTAAGGGTTTGTGCCCAAATTTGGTCCAAGGCCCTATGTCAAGGTGCTAGTGGCAAATCCAATCCTATGGTAAGCCTAGATTATTTTTGAATCCTAAAATTATGGATTGCGTACAAACCCATATCTCTCCTCATTTTAGTATCCATTATCAAGTGTGAGCATTTACTATCAAGTTTTCACGAAATCAGGAGAAATTGAGCAATTGGATTCAAGATTGGAAGGCAAGCATCCATGATAAAGATTCTCCAAGTCTCCAATTCTTAAATTCCATTGAAGTCAAATAAAATCATCTCCAGGTGAAGATATTTCTCTCCCATAATGGCCAAGTACAGGAATTTTTAATCAAGAAAGAAGATCATTCCTTACATTCACATTCACCGTCCTTCATTGCAAGCAATTACCAAGCATATCTACATTCAAAATATAGGAGTGGTGTTCATAGATCCATGCATTTGTGAGGATATCTCTGATTCAACATTATATTCCAAGGTCAACTCATTGGATTTAAGTATATTCAAGCATCTTCATGGGTATAAGCTGAATTTATACATCTGTTTGTGAGGGTTTATGCAAGGTGAATCAAACATTTACCTTTTTACATTTGCTTTCCATTATGTAATTTCATTTCATTTTCAAGGTTTATTCCTAAACATGATTTTGACCAAGGTAAACCCTTTTAGAGAATATGTTCCCTATTTTCTATGTGTGGGAATAGGTTATAGAGTTGTCAAACAAAATTATAAAAATATCAAAAAGTGTCAGAAGATCCCTAAGAAATTCAATAAAGAACACTAGGTATAGATCACCAAAACCATTATGTACCTTGAATTCTATTCCCATATTTTAGCTATAGGTCATATCTTCATTTTGGTTTTTATTTGTGTAGTTTATAGCTCTTTGTTAGCTTATATCAATCCGGTATTTCCTATTTTTTAGTAACTTAACTAAATTATCATTTATATTACATTTTCCTATTATTTCCATTTTTCATTATTACATATTTAGTGAAGGAATCATTGTCCCATTTGGTGCATGAGTATTCTCTTAAGCCAAGTGGGGAATCTTCCTTCCAAATGTCCAATTATGAAAGGGAGGTTTGAATTTAACTATTTGCCCCATCTCCCTATTTCCTTTATTGTACACATAGTAAGATTATGCTTTCTACAAGTCATGTGGAGAATTAGTGCAAAATATTACAAAGCAAAACATAGAGTTTGTAAAGTAAAATGAAAAACATTTTGATGCAGGAGCATCCTGGGTGTAAGAGCAATCTTGCATCGCCCAAAAATATTTCTATTTTTTTATATTCAATAAGGGCTATTTTGTGCAGAGCTGCTATTTATGAAAAGTTACTATTTTTGGTAATTTTTGTATGTGCTCAGAATGATCTGATTTCTTTCTTGGAGGTTCATTTTGGTCATATAAGCCTGCCAGTAAAGTTTCATTGCCAGATCAAGTGTATATTGGAAGATATTGAAGATTTTCGGTATTGGCAGCAGGGTACAAAAACTTTGAACTCAGTTTTGAAGGCTTTAGAGGCCCCGGATGAGGTCTAAAATTTGGGTGATGGGCGCTTGCACGGGTCAAGCTTGTAGAGTGCTTCGTGGCATTTCCGAAATGGGGTTATAATAGCCGATCGGGTCAACTGGTGATAACTTATGGTCTTCGGAAGTTGGGCCACCCGAAATGGCAGAAAATAATTTTCTTCAAAATTTCTGTTCGGGTTTCAAAGGTTATCTTGAGCCGACTATGATGTAATAAAATGTAAAATAAAATAATTCTAAGTTTGGTCGGCCTTATTGGCTAAAATTCTGGAACCTTCCAGGCGGTGGAAAATTGCCTATATAAAGAAGGCTGTATTATTGTCTTAGGCAGTTCAGAATAGTTCTGGGTAGTAGATCTGGGTAATAGCTCGAGGCTTTTTCCTACAGAATATTGTAAGGGAATGCCCATGTGGCTTTGCATATTGTAATTCTAAAAGTTTGTAATTCCAAATTTGTGGAGATAATAAGAAGCCAATTTTCTGTTCTTGCATATTGTTGTTGTTTCTCTATTTCTGTTATGTGTTTGTGGTATTAAGGGGAGCACCCTTCATCAGGTGGTATTAGAGCCAGGTTCTTGAGTGTGTAAACAGATCACCGACCGTGAGGCAGTTTGCACCAGGACCGTGGCTAGGGTTTCAACGCGCATCACGAAAATGCCTCCACGAAGGGAACGTGGCGGAAGAGCTGGTGTTGTAACACCTGAGGTTAGAGAGCTGCAGAGACAAGTGTGAGCATTGCAAGAAGAGATTCGCAGAGGAATGAATCTTAATGTCAGAGATGAAAGCGAGGATGAAGCCGAAGAAGAATATCAAGAAGGAGAAGTCAAAATTGTGAACCAGGAGGAAGAAAGACTTTTTCAGGCCATTTCTAAGATTGGGAAAAGACCTAAGATTGAGGTTCCTACATTTTCTAAAAATCTTAACCCAGAAGAATTGATCGACTGGATCAATGAATGTGAGGAATATTTTGAGTATGAAGATGTTGACGATCCTGATAGGGTCAATTTTGTGAAAGCCAGACTGAAAGGTCATGCGAAGATATGGTGGCAAGAGATTCAGTTGGAGTGAAATAGAAGGGGAAAGGAGAAAATCACGAGATGGGATCGGATGGTGGATAAATTGAAGTGGCAGTTCATTCCTGTTGATTATGAGCTTGACCTACTAAAGAAAATGCAGAGTTTGAAGCAAGCAAGAAGATCTGTTCAGGAGTATACAGAGGAGTTCTATCGACTTCTCGTCAGAGCAGGCCATGCAGAAGCTGATAAGGAGAAAGTTGCCCGATACCTTAATGGGTTAAGGCCAAGCATTCAGGAGGAGCTGAATCTGGTTCGAATGAATAGTATTGAAGAGGCATACCAGTTTGCCCTAAAAGTAGAGGAAAAGCTGAACAAGAAGTTTGAGAGCAGACAAAATGGAAGAGGTCGCGGTGGACGATCTGGTGGATGGTCATATGGTGGCCGAAATGAGGATCCGAAAAAGAAGGATAAGGCCAGTAGTAGTCAGAATCAGTGAGGAAATAATTCCAATCGCTTCCAGGATCAGACTAATAGAGATCAGAGAGGAAGAGGAAGAGGACAAGGATCTGGAAGAGGTGGCTTCCGTGGAACATGTTTTCACTGTGGAGAAGAAGGTCATAGGGCATTTGAATGTCCTCAGCACCAAGGCAGAACAGATAGGAGAAATGAAGGCCAGGCCAGAGTTGCACATGTAGATGAAGATGCCAGATCATCAAATTCTGAAGATGCTGAAAGAGGAGAAATGTTGATTAACAGAAGAGTCCTGTTGAGTGGTGAGAATGAACCTGAGCAAAGGAGCAGCCTGTTTCACACCAGGTGCAAGTGTGAAGGTAAATGTTGTGATGTGATTATTGATAGTGGAAGCACTGACAATTTGGTGTCAGAAGAGATGGTGACAAAGTTGAAGCTCAAGAGACAGAAACACCCACATCCATATCGGATTGCCTGGGTATAGGATGACCACAAGGTCATCGTCAATGAACAATGCCTGGTGAAGTTCAAGATTGGCAGATACCAAGATGAGGTATTGTGTGATATCATATCTATGGATGCATGTCATATGTTGTTGGGTAGACCATGGCAGTTTGACAAATGTGTTGTACATGATGGTCGTGCGAATACCTATTCCCTGACAAAGGATGGAGTGCGACATAAGCTAAAACCATTGAAGGAGACTGAAGAAAAGGTATGTGGTAATGCAAGGATAACTTTTGTTGATGAAAGAAATTTTCTAGATGGTATGAGGCATGAGCATGTATGTTTTTCTTTAATTCCAAAAGCTGGTAAAGAGGAAGTAGAAGATGTTCCTGTAGAAGTTGCAGATTTGTTGAATGAGTTTCAGGATATTGAATCTGATAACGTGCCTGATGGATTACCACCAGTCAGGAAGATCAATCATCAGATGGACTTGATCCCAGGAGTGAGTTTTCTGAATAAGGCAGCACATAGAATGACACCTGCAGAAAGTGAGGAGTTGAACAGACAAGTACATGAACTGTTATAGAAAGGATTGATCCGTGAGAGTCTGAGTCCCTGTGCTGTACCAGCAGTATTAGCACCAAAGAAGAATGGAGAATGGAGGATGTGTACAGATTCTAGGGCAATAAACAAGATCACAATCAAGTACAGGTTTCCATTGCCACGAATGGATGATATTATGGACTGTTTGAGTGGAGCTGTGTATTTCTCAAAGATAGATCTAAAAAGTGGATATCATTAGATTCGGATCAGAGAAGGAGATGAATGGAAGACTACCTTCAAGACAAAGGAAGGACTGTATGAGTGGTTAGTCATGCCTTTTGGGCTAACCAATGCACCGAGCACTTTCATGCGGCTCATGAACGAGGTTCTGAAAGAATTTCTAGGTAAGTTTGTCATTGTTTACCTAGATGATATTTTGATCTTTAGTAACACATTGGATTAGAATATGATGCATATTCGTATGGTATTTGAGAAGTTGAGAGAAGAGAAATTGTTGATTAATTTGAAGAAGTGCAATTTTGTGAAGAAAGAGTTAGTGTATTTGGGATTTGTAGTTTCAGCAAAAGGTCTAAAAATGGACCCAGAGAAGGTACAGGCTATCCTTGAATGGCCTACTCCAAGGAGTGCTACTGAGGTAAGATCTTTTCATGGTCTAGCTAGCTTTTACAGAAAGTTTATCAGAAATTTTAGCAGTATTTGTGGACCCTTGACTGAAACAATGAGAGGGGATAGAAAAGAGTTTAAGTGGACTAATGGGGCAGAAAATAGTTTTCAGTTGTTGAAATAAAAAGTTACAGAACAACCTATTTTAGCACTTCCAAATTTTAATAAGGTGTTTCAAGTAGATTGTGATGCTAGTGGTACTGCAATAGGAGCTGTTATGAGCCAAGAAGGTAAACCTATTGCTTATTTCAGTGAGAAGTTAAATGATGCCAAGAGGAAATATTCTGTTTATGATCAGGAATTTTATGCTATAGTTCAGGCATTAAAGAAGTGGAGACACTATCTGCTTCCTAAGGAGTTTATTTTATATACTGATCATCAAGCTTTGCAATATTTGAATAGTCAAGGAAAATTGAATCAAAGGCATTTGAAATGGGTTGAGTTTTTGCAGAGTTATACATTTGTTTTGAAACATAGGAGTGGAAAGTCTAATAGGGTTGCAGATGCTCTTAGCATAAGGCAACTATTGCTGATAGAAATGCAGATTGAAGTGGTTGGGTTCAAAGAACTCAAGAATTTATATCCAGAGGATCCTGATTTTGGTGAAGCTTGGAAAGCTTGTGCAGAACCTGTTACTCTAGACAGGACAAAATGGTTGGATTTCATCATCCAGGATGATATACTATTCAGAGGGAATCAGTTGTGCATTCCACGAAGTTCTATGAGGGAGAATCTCATCAAGGAGAAGCATAGTGGAGGATTGGCTGGACATTTTGGTCGTGATAAAACCCTTGGTCTGGTTAGTGAGAATTATTATTGGCCACAGTTGCAGCAAGATGTGAAGAAGTTTGTACAGAGTTGTAGAGTATGTTAGATGGCGAAAGGAGTGAAGTAGAATATAGGGTTGTATCAGCCATTACCCATACCAGAGAAGCCTTGGGAGGATATCAGCATGGACTTTGTTTTTGGTTTACCGAGGACTCAGCGGGGACATGATTCAATTTTTGTGGTGGTTGACAGATTTTCAAAGATGGCACATTTCATTCCCTGCAAGAAGACTAATGATGCTGTTCATGTAGCAGAATTGTTTTTCAGAGTAGTGAGACTTCATGGTTTGCCAAAGACCATAGTTTTAGATTGGGACACTAAGTTTGTTGGATATTTCTGGCGTACGTTGTGGAAGAAGTTGAAGACAGATTTGAAGTTCAGTTCATCACATCATCCATAGACTGATGGACAGACAGAGGTGGTGAATAGGAGTTTGGGAAATTTGCTGAGATGTTTGGTTGGAGATAAGCCAACAGGATGGGATTTGATTTTACCACAGGCGGAATTTGCATACAATAATTCTGTCAACAGGAGCACTGGTAAATCACCATTCCAGATTGTATATGGAAGTAGTCCAAGAAATGCATCTAAATTGAGGAAGATAAATAAAGGAGAAATAAGTAGTGCTGAAGCTGAAGATTTTGCAGAACACTTGAAGAACATCCATGAAGAGGTGAGGAAGCATATTACCAAGATGAACGCACAGTATAAGACTAAGGCAGATGAGAAAAGGAGGTATAAGGAATTTCAGGTTGGTGATGAAGTCATGGTTCATTTGCGAAAGGAGTGGTTTCCAGTTGGTACATATAACAAACTGAAAATGAAGAAGTTTGGACCATGTAGGATACTGAAGAAACATGATTCAGGAAACGCATATGAGGTAGAATTGCCTACTGAGCTAAATATTTCACCAATTTTTAACATTTCAGATCTGATAGAGTATCATGAAGGAGGTGTTAAAGATGAGATCACAACAGCACAGTGGAGTATTCCAGCAACTAGTTCAGACACTAAGGAGATTGAAGATATACTGGACAGTCGTGTTGGTAGAAGCACAAGGAACATGACATATGAAGAATATCTGGTCAAGTGGAAAGGACGACCTGTTGAAGATTCATCATGGTTGACAAAGGAGGAGGTTAGCCATCTTGGTTTTCCTCTGCACACTTGAGTCATGATAGGGTCACTTCTCAAATTACCCTGGGTGTCTGATGCAGGAGCATCCTGGGTGTAAGAGCAATCTTGCATCGCCCAAAAATATTTCTATTTTTTTATATTCAATAAGGGCTATTTTGTGCAGAGCTGCTATTTATGAAAAGTTACTATTTTTGGTAATTTTCGTATGTGCTCAGAATGATCTGATTTCTTTCTTGGAGGTTCATTTTGGTCATATAAGCCTTCCAGTAAATTTTCATTGCCAGATCAAGTGTATATTGGAAGATATTGAAGATTTTTGGTATTGGCAGCAGGGTACAGAAACTTTGAACTCAGTTTTGAAGGCTTTAGAGGCCCCGGATGAGGTCAAAAATTTGGGTGACAGGCGCTTGCATGGGTCAAGCTTGTAGAGCGCTTCGTGGCATTTCCGAAATGGGGTTATAATAGCCGATCGGGTCAACTGGTGATGACTTATGGTCTTCGGAAGTTGGGCCACCCGAAATGGCGGAAAATAATTTTTTTCAAAATTTCTGTTCGGGTTTCAAAGGTTATCTTGAGCCGAATATGATGTAATAAAATGTAAAATAAAATAATTCTAAGTTTGGTCGGCCTTATTGGCTAAAATTCTAGAACCTTCCAGACGGTGGAAAATTGCCTATATAAGGAAGGCTGTATTATTGTCTTAGGCAGTTTAGAATAGTTCTGGGTAGTAGATCTGGGTAATAGCTCGAGGCTTTGTCCTATAGAATATTGTAAGGGAATGCCCATGTGGCTTTGCATATTGTAATTCTGAAAGTTTGTAATTCCACATTTGTGGAGATAATAAGAAGCCAATTTTCTATTCTTGCATATTGTTGTTGTTTCTCTATTTCTGTTATGTGTTTGTGGTATTAAGGGGAGCACCCTTCATCACATTTGATTGCCAAAATGAGTGCCACAACATGCACCAAACATGTCATGGTATATGCACAAAGTCTAACAAAAAGGGAAGTGTACGTCCAAGAACATTAAAGAGATTGCATATGCCTTACCAAGACCAATTAATTCAAGGTAAAATACATGCATCTAAAAGATAAGAACATTTCCACACTGATATGTGCTGAACAAAAAAAATATAGAGGGGGGAGGGGGGTGAATCAATATTTTCTCAAACTTTTAGTTTCACCTAGCTTGCTACAACATTCATTATTCATACCATTTTGAAAATAATGGACATAACAGAACACCATATTTTATCATGGAAAATCCAAATGGGGAAAACCATGAAGATGGTTAGCTCTCAATATTGTATAAGTATTTATATAATATTATAATTCTCACTACATGACACATTGATGAAGGGCTCACTACAGAAAGATGATATAAAAATGAACTTTTATATATGCATTTGATGCATGCTAGTGTTAGTTTCAATGTAGTTCATAATACTTCATCAATATTCTTCTTATTTGTGCAAATTTCTGCTACAAAACTTCTTTCCAAAAATGCACCCTTGTTCTTCACACATTTATCATATACTAAATATGTAGGCATACTTCCTCTTTTGTTTCAACCCATGCATTTACTTATATATGGAATTCAAGCTTATTTCATGTTGGCTACACACATTGAAACCAAATAGTTAGCAGAGGTAAACTATTACACATTTCATTCTAAATATATTCCAAGTTAGCTTCCATGTGTTGGCCAAAATATTATCCAAGATCATATCCAATTGATTTTGCACACTTCGTTCAATCCTTAATCCTATTCCCAAAATGTAGGACCAAAAAAATTCACTTGATGAAGTGTGAACAAATTAACCTGCTATTGTGTAATGAGGAAAAAGAGTAATAGGTAAACAAATTTACTAGATCTAAAAATGAATATCTTTGAAGTGCCAATAATCATGAACATCTAAATGTAGGTGTATCATAGATACCACAACATATTGTCTAAAGTGTATATGACCATAAATATTTTTGTGGAGAAACATAGAGAAAATTATTATTAATTGTACCATAGAATGTATGACTAAATGAAACAATAGCAGTGCGTTGACATCAATGATAACCCAAAACAACATTCTCCTTCATCAATGACAACAATCTCCCCTTTTTTCATTGATGAAAACATACAAAAATCAATATGTCAAAACTTCCATCATGAGTACCAAAAATAAAACTCCTCCTTAATATGATATCCTTTCTTTCATTTTCTTTTCTTCAATTGTTGCTCCCTTTCTCCATTATTCTCCCCCTTTTCCATTATGGAAAAAGGGTATAAAAAAGATACCAAAAGTGATGAAGGGTGCTCCCCTTAATACCACAAACACATAACAAAAACAGAGAACAACAACAATTTGCAAGAACAAAAAATGGGCTTATTATTATCTCCACAAATGTGGAATTGCCAATTTTAGAATTACAATATGCAAAGCCACATGTGCATTTCCCTTACAATATTCTGTAGGACAAAGCCTTGAATTATTACCCAAAACTACTCCGAACTGCCCTAAACAACACTACGGACCTTCCTTATATAGGCAATTTTCCACCTCCTAGGAAGGTTCCATAAATTTAGCCTTTAAGGCCAACCAACCCTAGAATTATTTTATTTTTCAATTTATTACATCAGAGTCAGCTCAAAACATCTTTCAAAACACAAACATAAATTTTGAAGAAAAATTATTGTCTTCCATTTCAGGTGGCCCAACTTCCAGAGACCATAATTCATCACCCATTGACCCGATTGACTATCATGACCCCATTTCAGAAAGGGTGAAAAGTGCTCTAGAACACTTGAGTTAAGAAAGCATCATTCGGCTGAAATTTTGACCTCATCTGGGGCCTCTAAAGCCTTCAAAATTGAGTTCAAAGTTTTTGTACCTCATTGCCAATACCTTCAATATCTTCAAACCAGACTTAATCTGGCAATGAAACTTTACTGGTAGGCTGATATGACCAAAATGAACCTCCAGGATAGAAAATAGACCATTCTAAGCTTGAACAGAAAACTTACTAAAAATAGTAACTTTCCAAAAATAGCAACTCTCCACAAGATAGCCCTTATTGAAAAGAAACCAAAAATATTTTTGGGTGATGCAAGATTTCTTTTACACCCAAGATGCTCCTACATCAAAAAGAAAAATATAATTTAATTTTAGGAAAGATCTCCTTGTACCTAGTTGTGAGTTCTAGAAGATAGATCTTCCAATGATTGATGGAATTTAGTAACACATGGAACTCAGAGAATTACATTTTTCCAATAAGAAAAGTGCAATGTCAAGATTATGTGGATCAAATAGATTCAATTCTTTATTTTTTGCATCGTCCACCATACCGAGATAATGTTCCAATTTGGCTTCTATAATGCCTTTGACTTTCTAGAAAGTACTCACAAGATCATCTTTGCTCCTTTGTATTTTAATTAGATTAGATTGGAGCATATTTATTCTTCTTCATGTGTACTATCCTTATCTACAAATATGTCGAATGAATGTGCTAACTAATTTAGCTCCAACTCAATGGAGTCTATTTTTCCTTTATGATTTTTGGTTGCATCAGGTCATCTAAGGAAATATGTATATGTGCTAGCTATATCATTGATGCAAACTTCCATTTCCTTGATATAATCTTTCAAATCAACTCAAGCTGAGTCATATGTTTTACTCATATTTTTTAATAAATTTTCTTTTGTAGATGTCTTGGTTAAAAATTCATTTACATGTCCAAATAGGACATTTGGAACCAAACTTACAATATCATATGGAAAAATTTTGTTCCAAAACATATGAGTGATAAGTGTTTCCTTGATTTTGACCTTGTCATATAACGTTCTTGAAAATTATATGTCACTCATTCTCTTTGTTCCATGTTTTTCTTCAAGAATTGTTAGTATATTTTCTACTTCAAAAGGATCCTTATCTAGATCTTTAGAACTTTCCTTAATTGAGAAAAAAAATTCTTTCTATTTTTTATTTTCTTTAACGGGTTTAAGCTCATCCAAGTCAATAATAATTACAACATCCTTTTTAATTTCCAACTTCTTCCTTTTCTTTTTTGATACTAAGGTGGAGGGAACCTCACTAGTTTTTATGGATCTTTTATTTCAGAATACAATTTCTTTTGGATCAACACATATCAATGCAATCGATCTAATAAATTATTCCAATGTACTAAACTTATCCTCTATCAAATTTATGAGGCACTTATGAAGTTCTTCCACATATAGCACACATTCCTCCATAGTGATTTCATAGCCAAGTTCCTTCAACCAAAATTTCTTGGGGGAATTGGTTCCATGAACAAGTGGTATTTGTCAATTAAGAATGTGATACTATCTATATATCCTTCCACACAATTTTCTGGAATTATGTATCTAATATAGTAAAATACTCATGTAACTTGGTGAAATACTTTCTACATTCATAAATCTCATTTTCCAAGTTGTTCAAGTGATAATAGATCTTTTTTCCTATGGATGATACATCACTCCATACAACATTCCCCTTTAGTTGGAGTGAACTCATAACTTAAAATACCAACCAAACTACCAAGGACCTAAAATAAAATGCATACCCTTCCTTCTTTGTTAACATCAAATTATGCAAGAATTTTAGTCTCACCAATTCACACATATCAAAATCCTATTGGAAGTGTTGTTGATTTACATGTTGACATTCATGTTTTTTCATTTATGTCAACATATATTTTAGTTGGTTTCATCAGACATACTAGTTATGATAGGAATGTCAGGTAGGTTTGATAGAGTGGTACAAACATTGTATGAAATTTCAAGATATGTGAGCTTAGATTTGGGATGAAGGATGTGTGTAGACCTTATTTCTAAAGTCGCAAATAATTATCTATTATTCTACATGAGTTAAGACTTTTTTTGGTGAAGACTGGTCACAATGTAGTAATCAAGGATTATAACAGAGATGGTATTTGAGTTTCCAAGATAACTTGGATGTGAGCATGAGTTATGGTATGGGAGTTGGAGGCTTGACAAAATACACATGAAAGAAAATTCTATGAGATTCTTGGGTCTTCGAGATTAGGGTAACATTAGATGAAGCATGTATTCTTGTGAAGACCTATTTTGGGCTGACCAGAGGAGATAACATGTTCTGGAGGTTTCTAGCTTGGATTGTGGATCTTGGTGCACATTTGATGATTTGTATTTGTTCTATACTTGTTTCAGATATCATGTGTATCTTATCAAGGGTCTATTTATTTATTTTTACATTGGGGAAGTCCTAATAGGCCGACCTAATTGCTTGTTGTAACCTCTATAAAGGAAATTTATTCCTTGAAGTTGCATATGGAAGTGGTGTTTTGAAAACTTATTATTGGAAGGTCTATTGAATATAGAGTAGAGATAATTCATTAAGCACTTCATTGGAACTATGTGGGAAAATCTAGTTGTTGTAAGATAGTTCATTACTATTATTGTATACTCTACATTTATTTGGATAGTGGATCCAGAAGGTGGGTTTAACCTTTAGAAGGTGGATTTAACCTTAATTTTGGGAAGTGTGCTCAGGCAGTGAGCCTATCCTTGTAATCAACTCCTAACATGGTTGGAAAGACTCCTAACAAGGTATGTCCTTTATTAGGAACTTGTACTAAATGTAATAATCAACACCTAACATGGCTAGGTATCTTAACAAGGACACAATATTTTAGTGCATCATTAGTGGGTTACATCCCCACCAGGTTTTTTTCCCTTAATAGGTTTTTCCTCAACAATAAATCTTTGTGTTATGGTGTTTTGATTTTGTGATGCTCTTATGGTCACATTACAGTTTTAGTTTGTTTAAAGTAATAAGTGTATAAAGGAATTTAAGTTTAAGATTTGGCACACAATTGATTCACCACCCCCCTATCAATTGTGTTGGTGCATTTTTATTGCTAACAATTGGTAATAGAGGTTCTAGTCCTCATAAATAAATATTAACCACTTGAGGAGATCCTAATATGGCTTACTATAGGAAGGAGAGCCCTAAGTTTAATGCTAAGATCTTTGATGGCTAGAAGAACAAGATGAGATCTCATCTGATCTACATGGGAATTGATTACTGGATGATTATCAAGAAGGATGAAGAGCTCAAGGTATAATCTAAGATAGTTTATGCTACTAAAGATGAGAAGAAATTATTTCATTACAACATTTTTGTGAGGGAAGCATTGATCAATGCACTTTCAGAAGGAACTTGATTCTGTAGACAAGATCTAGATAAGGTTAGAAGCTTTGTTTGAAGGACATCATTACACTAAAAGTGTAAAGTTATAGAATTAGAAAGAAAAGATGGAGAACCTAGGAATGAAAGATGATGAGAATTGCAGAGAATATGTATAGAGGACAACTGAGGTTATTGCAGTAATTATAAATTCTAGAGGTACATACACTGATGAAGATGTTATCAAAAATATTTGACATCTTTGACACTAGTTTATAAGACAAAATTTTAGGTGATTGAGGAGGTCATTCCACTCACCATGAACTTTAACAGAGAGATGTTGATTGCTAAATTAACCACTTTTGAGACCACAGAGCTACATGAAGCATTACCCAAAGTGGAAACTAAATTTAAGGCTACTATATAAAATGACAAGAAGACTTTATCTAGCCTTGTGAGCACTAATAGAGGTAGAAGACATGAAGAGCTTGGAGAATACGTTGATGATTGGGGTGAAATAGAGGAAGAAGAGAGAAAGTTGGATGATCTTATTGTAGATGTCTATAATTTTGTTGACCATTAGTACTTCACACTTATTCATATATCTAGGCAATGATGGTTAGTCATCACTATGACCAAGTCATTTTGTAAAGGCCGAGTTATATATTGTATACTTACTAAGCAATAGTACTACTGAGTAAAGTCATGGTCACTATGTGTTTGTAATATGCCGAGTATAGTTTTTGCTGAGTTACATATATCAATGATTATCAAGTGATAGAGAAGTCTAACCAATGCCGAGTATAGCTAATGTCGAGTGCCAGGAATAACTTTTTCCAAGTTAACCAGGAATGACATACAAGTTTCGAATGGCACAATGATCGAGGTAAACCATTTTTTATGATAATGATATTTTGTATTTTGTCTATTCAGGTAATTATGAAGGTAATTACACATCCATCTTTTTGTCATTGATCCCTATGTAATACCTAGAGCCAATCAGAAAATTGTATAGCTTAGGCAGCAATAGAAATAAATCTGAACCATAGATCTTGAAATGGTAAAATGTTATTGTTATTATATAAGGGAAAGATCTAAACAAAGAGAAGTGTGTGAATCAAAGAGATAAGAGATACTAAGATCGAATGAGTATGAGAGAATGATCAGAGAGATATATTCAGAATAGTTAAGTATTCAGATAGAGTCTAGTGATCGAGCTAAGCAGTGAAAGGACAAAATCAAGAAATATCAGATAGAAGAGATCAATAATATACAGTAAAGAGGAGATCTATAATCTGCATACAAGTGTAAACTAAAAGATTAGGTACTAAGACATTTTGACCAGTGTATTGGGGTAAATCTCTTAACTGAGTAGTCTTAATAGACTTTATGTCAATCTCTTTACCAAGTTCTTATTTTGTTGTAAGTTTATAAATCCTTTAACAAGGTAGACTATATAAGTCTTTTAGCTTTTGATAGAGTAGACCTTTCACAGGGTAGATCATGAATTGATCACATTTTGTAAGCCTTAACAAGCAAAAATTATTACTGCAGTAGTGAAGATTTGTGGGTGTCATCCCCACCCTAGTTTTACCTTTCAAGGGTTTCTGGGTTACCAAAATCATGGTGTTATGAGTGATTTCTTATATGCTGCTTTATATGTTTAGTTGCTTACAATGATCAAGTTTTTTTTATGTCATGCATAAAGTTTTATCAGATTAAAAGGATAAAAGTAGGTAATATTTGATTCATCCCCCCTCTCAGTATTTCTTTCCCATTTATATTTCCAACAATTGGTATCAGAACAACAAGGTTTCTCTTAAGGAAGTCTAACCACTTGAGGAAAAATATCTTATAATGGAAGCTTATAAACTAGGGAAGATCATAGAGAATCAAAATATTGAAATACAACTAGCATTACAGCAACTGGAAGCAGCTAGAGGAGAATTGAATAAATCCTTGAGTGAGAGAAGAGAGATTGCAATTCAAAAAAATGAGCCACGGTACAAAGAAGAAGACATCTCTGGACTATTTGACAATGGTAACTCTACCAAGAGTGATAAAGCTATAAAAGAAGTACTGGAGAAAAATACCATACTAAATGATGACATTAGAACTCTGAGGAGGGAACAAGAAATTCAATCTGTCAAACTTTGTGAATTAGTGGAACAGAAAAAGAAAGTTGAAGATGATGAGGCAATGGATGAAGAAGACAAAAGACAAATTGCAATTAGGCTAGATGAAAGAATAAGTGACATGCAAAGGTTGACTAATAATCAACTAGATATGGTAAATCAGCTACTGATGGTTAATCAGGAATTGGGCAGGAAAGATATGGAAATCAATCAACTAAGGTCTGAAAATGATCAGTTGAAACATGATTTAAGAAATGAAAAGGAAATCAATGAAAGGATGAACAAACCCAAAGAAGCTACAAAATATTTTGAAGAACTGTTAAGATCACCTAGAAGATTCGGTGATAGAGATGGACTTGGACTGAATGAACATTCATCTACTAAAGAAGGAGAATCATCAAAGAATGGAGAATAGAAGATGGCTAAACCAAAGAACACCAAGCCCACATGTCATCACTGTGGAAAGCCAAGACATATAGCCAACATATGTACAAATAAACATGGTAAGTCTAATTCTAAACCTAAGTTTAATGGACATTGTTTTAACTGCAAGAAGCATGGACATCAAGCACATGAATGTAGATCTAAGGCTAACAATTCATCCACCTCACCTAAATTTCAAGGAAGTTGTTTCAATTGTCAGAAGTATGGACACAAAGCATTTGAATGTAGATCTAGACCAAGGTGGTCATCAAATGAACAAACCAAGCTAGTCACAAAGCATAATTGTTACAATTGGGATTACAACACTTGGTATAATTGCCATTATTGTGGTAAATATGGACACATTGGAGCAAATTGCATGAAGACTCATTTTAGAGGCAAATCTAAAAGTCGGGTGAATGGAAGCATGGTCTATTAAAAATGTAACAAGGTCAGTCACTTAAAGAAAGATTGTAGATCACCTATGCTGAGCAATGATAATCAAAATGAAGGTATCCATGAGAAACTAAAGAATCAGATGGAAAAGACATGGAAGAAGAAAAATCAAGCAAAGCTAGCACATCTGAGATCACCCAATCTAATGGATCAGGTGATCACACCTCTTCTAATTAAGCTTGAAAGGTATGTTTGGAACTGAGTCTTGCAAAGTCTTATTTTTCATTAGTTCCTAGCATAGAAGTGAGAAAAAGTCCACATCTACATAGAAAAAGATGCATTAGGACATATTTGAGAAAAATAGAAAATTTCATTTTTGATGTCGAGCATCAATGTCTTGACTGAGCTATCAATGTATGTCGAGCACTTGCTATGGCCGAAATGCTATGTATGTCGAGCTGTATTGCAATGGTTATATTGATTGAGCTTGTGAGTTTTTTGAGACAACTGTTAACCACCAAAACTTGTACGGAGCATTTATGAGGCCCTAATCTTATTTTTTTGGATTCTATAAAGTGGAAAGTTACCGTTAATTTCATTTCACTAGGCCATTTGAGATTTTAGAGAGTGATTCAAAGTTTGTGAAACCAGATTAAGCAAAGCGATTCTAAATTTGCTTAGCATGCCATCTGCAAAATTCATCTACAAGGTTATTGACAAAAAGGTACTTTACCGAGCAAATATTTTCTTTTTGAAAATTACAGTTTAAAATGGCATCATCTTCATCTACACCAGTCAAGAAACAAGGGATGGAAGTTTTCAATGTGCAACTTGTAAGGAATGAAGTTTGCAAACCGAAGGTATTCAAGGCAATATCAGAAAGTGCTATTAAAGGAGATTTGAATGGAGCCCTATCTTCTATTCCAAAAAAATTTTTATTGATGAATGACATTGGGTCTTGCTATATGTGCAAAATTAGAGAAATCGGTGATTACGAGATTAGGGAAGCATATGATAAACTATGTGTCAACAGAGTGCTAAAGCTAGAACATAAGGTTGTTGTCGATCAAGGGTTAGTGCATGCCCTAAATTTCCCACAAAATTTCAAAGTGGAATAGATAAAGATCATTTTGGGTCAAGTACATGACATGTAGTTATGGATAGAAGATGGACTAGTGAAGATCACAAAGGAAATGATACACAAAGTCACTGGTTACCCTACAATTGAAGGAAAGAGAATGATGAAATGTGTAGGAAAAGAGGATATTCAAGCTAACACCTAGGTAGTTTGGAACAAATGCAAAATGACAATTTCCACCATAACTAATCTAGAAATTGACTTCACTGTTAGAGTCATCTCACACAAGTTTTATCAATCCAATTGGTTGGATAGTGTCCCCTATATGGTAGTGGACCAGGCATGGAAGATAATTAAGAAAGGACACACATATGACCTTACCAAGCTCCAACTAACTCAACTTGTTGAGAACTTGAACTCCATCTAGATGATGAAGAATTCTATGTGTAAGTTCGGTTCCCTACTGATATGTCTATTCTTTTATGTCAAGAAGTGTTTTCCTACACATGGAGATGTAACATGGGACAAGAAGAAACCCATTACTGTTCAAATAAATGATTTTATAAACCAGATTGGTGATGATTTTGAAGGGATAATGGATAATTATTTCATTGAGTTTAAGAATAAGATGAGAAATAAGACTAGAGTCCTTGTGTCTTTGATTGAGAAATACAACAAGGATATATGTTTTCTGGTAGACACAAATTTTACTTATCCGCAAGCAGTCCTACCTATGGTTTCATGGTTAATGCCTTTACCCTATGAACTCAACATAGATGAAGCTACTGCTACAATCACAACCCTTTTAGCTGAAGAAATTGATAATAAGGCACCTTACTTTGGAACATTTGAAGAAGCCAAATCCAAGATCTCTTTGGGATTATTGGCTGCCATGATAGAGAGGAAAAGAAAGAAGATAGTGAAAAATCTAGAAGAGTATGTTAAAGTATCTGAGAAGGATGCACCACTAGTGTTGACCCAAGGATTGGGAGAAGATGAACAGAGTGCAACTAGTAGTAGTGAGAAAGAAGAAGAAGAAGAGAAGAAACCAGTAATTTCTGAGTCCCCGCCAAAGAGAAGAGTGTTGAAATGTAAAGTGTCAAAGACACCATCACTAAGGCCTAAAACTAGAAGAACTACTGTCAAGACTCCTAAGATGCCTCCTGCATCTGCTAATAGAAAATCCACTCAACCCAAGGTAGTTTTGACTAAGTTTATGAAGAAGTTGAGAAGGAAACTTGTTCTAACACAAGATGATGATGAAGAAACTAAAAGTGATGAAGGACTAAAGGAGAAGGTTACACAACAGGGTGCACATCAACTCACTATTGATGAATTATGTCTTAAGATTATGAGCACTACAACAGTAGATGAGGTGAAAAGATTAAAGTTTGGAAAAATGAGCATTGGAGATAAAGAGAAAGTTGAGGATGCTATTCTTGAAATGTTATGCATTTTCAAGATGCTACCAATTGAAATTGAAAATAGAATTCCAAAATAATTATGCAACAAGGTTGCATAGAAATGGGAGTATGCTCTGGAAATAGAGAAGGAAATGAGGGAGAGTACATTAGCACAAGTTGAATTCACTCTCACCCCTGCAAACATCAAATAGATAATTGAGCAATATAGAGGAAAGTTTGATCCTAAACTTAGAGCCTATCTAATTCTTCAACACAAGGTTGAAGATGTTGTACAAGAAAGTTAAAAAATTTGGAAGGTATTGTTTAGATTGTTACCCACCCAGGATGAAGGAAAGGATGCTACTACTTCAATAGTTGTTGAACTTGAAACCAAGAAAAATAAAATGGATATTGATACTCCTAAGGAAGTGAAAACACAGGATACATCTAAGGTTCACATTGTTGACATACCGGAGGAGAGCCCCATAAAGAATTCATTCTTAACTAAGGATGATTTAAAGAACACGAAAGCAACTAACACACCCCTGCCAAGTAGTAACACTATATTGTTACAAGTCATGGATTATCCCACAATTACTAGCACACAATCTATTGATGAGAATCCTACTCTACCTAAAGTTGCTACTATTGACAAGTTAGTCGGTACAAGCCTTACCGAGGAACCCATCAAGTTGGTACCACTAACTCAATCTCCATCTACCGAGGAAGAAGACAAAGCAGAAGGCAAAATTCAATGTCCTCAACATAGTAAAGAATAACAAGGAATTAAATTAGATGAACAAGTTGTTAGTCTTCATGCCAAGAATAAGGGAAAAGAAGAAGAAAATATCAAGGGAAAATTCATTAAAGAACTAGAGCCAAAGGAGCAAGAGGCAATAAAAGCTCTTGTATAGATGTCGAGTGGAAGCACCCCACCGAGAGTACAAAAGGAGAAACATGAGGTAACAATTGATGAAGTCATTGTTATTGCTAAATGGGATACATATAACCTTTCTTATGAGCAACTGTAGATAATGAAAGATTTGTTGACAAGGAAAAGCAGGCAAGCAGAACTCCAAAGAGAACATCAGCGAAAATAGGTTCTTCATAAAATAAAAGATATATTTAATGAAGTATATGACTTATCAAATGTAAATAGTTTCATTCCTATATTGGAACAACTTGTACACATTGTTCAGAAAGTCAATAATGAAGTTAGTTGTGCAAGTGATAAGTTATTTGGATGGTCAGAATGGAGGTTTGAGACAAAAATGTTGGAGAGGATATCTGCTGAGATAGCAGTGAAATAGGTTGAGCTGTCCAATTTGGTAAAGGAGACTGAGGGATTAGTTGTGAATGGACAGTCTCTATTGGCCAAAATATGTAATGTTGAACTGTTCACTAATGAGAATCAATGATTTCTTGATACTCTCAAGCAAGAGATTAAAGCTACAAGTCAGTCCCTAACCTTGGATGTAGACACCAGTGCTACACATTATGTAAAAATCATGCAGACCCAAGGTAAGTTAGAAGAGCTGATGGCTAATGATGGAAAGATTCGTTCTCGCCTACTCTCTATTCAAACTATTTTGACACCTCATCTAGAGGCTATATAGAGAAAGTTAGCAAAGGCTACAGAATTAATCCAGAGTGATCCACATTTTTCCACAACCGAGAGTCTCATCAGTTTAGCTACTGATTTAGAAGTGCAGACAAAATTTTTAAACATTTCTTCAACTACTTGGACGAATGCACTTTACATGATCACGGTGCTGCATAAACCTTTTCTGGAGAAAATTATTGAGCTACCTACTGATGAATAAATTTGTTGTGTCAAAAACAAGGGGGAATCATCATGACATGAGTACAAACAAGGACTGAACAGGGATAGGTAACAAAAATTTTGAATGTATATATATCTCAAGGAGAGTATTAGGCTAGTACAAACAAATTTTGTAATTGTAAGTAAAAATTTTATGACAAAGTGTTTTTGCCACTAATGTCAAAGGGGGAGATTGTAGATCTCTATAATTTTGTTGACCATTAGTGATTCACACTTAGTCATATATCTAGGCAATGATGGTCGGTCATCACTGCGACTGAGTCATTTTGTAAAAGCCGAGTTATATATTGTATACTTACCCAGTAGTAGTACTACCAAGTAAAGTCATGGTCACTATGTGTTTGTAATATGCTGAGTATAGTTGTTGCTAACTTACATATATCAATTATTACCAAGTGACAGAGAAGTCTAACCGATGCTGAGTACAGTTAATGCCAAGTGCCAGGAATAACTTTTGCCAAGTTAGCTAGCATTGACATACAAGTTTGGAATGGCACAATGATCAAGGTAAACCATTTTTTATGATAATGATGTTTTGTATTTTTTCTTTTGAGGTAATTATAGAGGTAATTACAGAGGTAATTACGCATCCCTCTTTTTTTCATTGATCCCTATGTAATACCTAGAGCCAATTAGAAAATTGTATAGCTTAGGCGGCAATAGAAATAAATCTGAACCATAGATCTTGAAATGGTAAAACATTTTTGTTATTATATAAGGGAAATATCTAAACAAAGAGAAGTGTGTGAATCAGAGAGATAAGAGATACTAAGATTGAATGAGTATGAGAGAATGATCATAGAGATATATTCAGAATAGTTAAGTATTCAGATAGAGTCTAGTGACCGAGCTAAGTAGTGAAAGGACAGAATCAAGAAAGATCAGATAGAAGAGATCAACAATATATAGTAAAGAGGAGATCTATAATATCCATACAAGTGCAAACCAAAAGATCAAGTACTGAGACATTTTGACCAGTGTATCAGGGTAAATCTCTTAACCGAGTAATCTTAATAGACTTTATGTAAATCTCTTTACCGAGTGCTTACATTGTTGTAAGTTTATGAATCCTTTAACAAGGTAGACTATATAAGTCTTTTAGCTTTTAACAGAGCAGACCTTTCATAGGGTAGATCATGAATTGATCACATTTTTTAAGCCTTAACAGGCAAAACTTATTACTGTAGTAGTGAAGATTTGTGGGTGTCATCCCCACCCCAGTTTTACCTTTCAAGGGTTTCTGGGTTACCAAAATCATGGTGTTATGAGTGATTTCTTGTATGCTACTTTATATGTTTAGTTTCTTACAATGATCAAGTCTTGTTTATGTCATGCATAAAGTTTTATCAGATTAAAAGGATAAAATTAGGTAATATCTGATTCACCCCCCCTCTCAGTATTTCTTTCCCATTTATATTTCCAACACTTATGGCTCTAATCACAAAGAGAGAAAATAGAGGTAGGGGTAAGTTTGAAGGAAGGTTTCCCCTAAAATGTTTTTCTTGTAATAAAATTGGTCACTTTGCATCCAGATGTCCTAATAGGGTTCCTAAGCACAAACATAACACTACTTAAATTGTATTAATTTTTCGACGTGCATTGCTCGATATTTCTACATGAATTGGTTGATATTTTGACCAAAGGGATTGTCACAATTTTTTGGTCGGTTGATCGATAACCAAGTTAAGAATCTTAATTTTGACCCTTGTTATCATTCAAAAAGAGGTCATATCCTTCTAAAATGTGAAATAGAAAGATCTGATTTTTTACACTGGCTCACATAATAGTTTGACGAGGATGAAATGTCTATGATGAGGTTTTGGTTGAAATATCAGTCAATGGTTGGAGTTAGCAAACTCATTTTCCATGAAAATAATGTTGAATGTGTCCACTTGGAGTTGATCAATCGACAAAAATAGTTAAAAATTATTCATAGTCTTTAGTTCATGAAATTGTCAAAACCTGTTACACTTATTCAACTCATCAACATAGGAGCTATAAAGGAATCAATTATTTGGTAAATTATGAGAAGGTAAACAAAAATATAATATTATTTTATCTTTCATTTCTTTTATCCACTCATGTTTTCTACCTTCTCTTCACCTTTAGTAATATATTGGATATTGTGGAGTGTACATAAAGACAAGGTGGTGATTATTCTCAACTATCAATAGGTATAAGTCTTCTAGGCATTACCTAGTAGCTAGGACTAAAGAGAAAAGAGCTCAAGAGACCATAATTGTTGGTTTTTGTGTTTGGTCCATATGATTGGGGAAATGTTTTACCTTTTGTTAGCTCATCAAATGAGGGGATCCAAAAGAATTTAATAGAATGTTTTCATGATAGTGTATATTATTTAAGTTGACGTTGCATGAATTTATCTACTTCATGCACTTGTGGAGTACAAGGATAGCAATAAAGAAGGATCTCCTCCTTTGGCCTTCATTACTCAGGACACGGGAGGGGATGATTATTTATATATGTCCCCGTAGTCCACAAGTGTGGGACATAGATAAATTTATGTAGTGTCAAACTAAAATATTGTACGTTATACATGAAAATACCATCTATTAAATTCTTTCAAATCACTGCATTTGATGAGCTAATGAAAGGTAGAACACTTTCTCAATCATATTGACCAAAGATAGAGACCGACTATTATGGTCTCTTGAGCTCTTCTATCTATAGTCCTAGCTACTAGGTAAGGCGTAGAAGACTTATACTTGTTGATCATCGATAATAATCACTGCCTTGCCTTTATGTACATTAAACAACATCCTATATATTACTAAAGGTGAAGAGAAGGTAGAAAATATGAATGGATAAAAGAAACAAAAGATACAATAATATTATCTTGTTTTTTACCTTCTCATAATTGACCAAATAATTGATTCCTTCAAACCTCCAGTATTGATGAGCTAAAAAAGCATAATAGGTTTTGATGGTTTCATGAACTAAAGACTACAAATAAATTTTTTTGTCCCTGGGATCCTGAAATATTGAGCTTCTCTTTGTTTCAAGAATAATTTACCATTCTTTACTTAACAGGGCCAACCACGTGAAGGTGGAAGGTCATCTAGCTGCTCTTAGGAGCCTCTTATGACCCCTTACGATACTTTAAGACCTCTAAGATGTATTCTTAGTGATTTTAAAGGGTCATAAGGGGTCATAAGGGGTCTTGGGATAGAACATCTAAGAAACATAAATGTAGGCATCATGGTCACAATTCTTTGGAGACACAACATAATTGAGTTATATACCTAGATGATACAACACAACCACTACTCCTCCAATTCTAATTTGACACTGTAGGGTCCAAAAACCATAGATAAGGAATAAATTAAGAGAGTGAAGGAGGAGGACCATAATGACCAAAATAATATAGAGTTTGTGGAAAAAATATGGAAATTATAATCTCCATAAACCCTAGAATATTTTTGTCCTTATGGCCCTCTGGCCTTTGGTCTCTCAATGTATTCCTCTCCCTCTCTATTTTATTCAACTTAGCCATTATTATCTATGGTTTTTGGATCCTATAGTGTCAATTTAGAACTAGAGGATTAGTAGTTGTGTTGCATCATCTAGGTATACCACTCATTTATGTTGTGTCTCCAAAGAATTGTGACCATGATGCCTACATTTATGTTTGTCAGTTATTGTGAGATTAAAAGTATTATAAGGAACATGTCGTATCTATGTGGAACTACATATTATCATCACCAAAGGGGGTTCTAGATCATAAAACTCCCTTTCACTTAACCATTGTATTATAGGGTGATCACTAAAATATGTAGGTTATAGGGTTGAAGGTGAGTGAAAGTTGTGGCATGGGTACTTCAGTAGCCCAACTTCCTTAACAAGGACCCTATTTTATTTTGGAATCCATCTGCATATGTCAAATACATAGTGTATTGACCACTGATTGGGTCATTCAAGGAGTTTTGGAGTGAGATTGACAAAGCCCTAGGATTTAAGGGTTTGTGGAGTGAGATTGACAAAGCCCTAAGATTTGAGGGTAATCCTGATGGTTTTTGGATCCTATAGTGTTAACTTAGAACCAGAGGAGTAGTGTTTGTGTTGAATCATCTAGGTATACCACTTAATTATGTTGTGTCTCTAAAGAATTGTGACCATGATGCCTACATTTATGTTTCTTAGCTATTGTGAGATTAAAAGTCTTCTAAGGAACATGTCCTGTATATGTGGAACTGCATAGGATCATCACCAAAGGGGGTTCTGGATTAGAAAACTCCCTTTCACTTAACCATTGTATTGTGGGGTGATCACTAAAACATGTAGGTTACAATGTTGAAGGTGAGTGAAATTTGTGGCATGGGTACTGTAGTAGACCAACTTCCTTAACAAGGACCCTATTTTCTTTTGGAATCCATCTACACATATGTCAAATACATGGTGTATTGACCACTAATTGGGTCATTCAAGGATTTTTTGAGTGAGATTGACAAGGCCCCAGGATTATGGGTTTTTGGAGTGATATTGACAAAGCCCTAGGATTTGAGGGTAATCTTGATGGTTTTTGGATCCTATAGTGTCAAATTAGAA
The DNA here is from genome assembly GCA_027943335.1 of Chamaecyparis obtusa. NCBI lineage: Eukaryota > Viridiplantae > Streptophyta > Pinopsida > Cupressales > Cupressaceae > Chamaecyparis > Chamaecyparis obtusa. Next base: position 270,769 of record BSBK01000985.1, on the reverse strand, counting down.
CTAGAGGAGTAGTGTTTGTGTTGCATTGTCTAAGTATACCACTCAATTATGTTTTGTCTCTAAAGAATTGTGACCATGATGCCTACATTTATGTTTCTCAGCTGTTGTGAGATTAAAAATCTTCTAAGGAACATGTCATGTTTATGTGGAACTGCATAGGATCGTCACCAAAGGGCTTCCAGATTAGATAGTTCCCTATCATTTAACCATTGGATTGCAAAGTGATCACTAAAAAATGCAAGTTTTAGGGTTAAAGGTGAGTGAAAGTTGTGGCATGGATACTGCAGTAGCCTAATTGTCTTAACAAGGACCCTATTTTCTTTTGGAATCCATCTACATATCTCAAATACATGGTGTATTGACTACTAATTAGGTCATTGAAGGAATTTTGGAGTAAGATTGACAAAGCCCTATGATTTGAGGGTAATCCTAATGGTTTTTAGATCCTACAGTGTCAACTTAGAACTAGAGGTGTAGTGGTTTCATTGCATCATCTAGTTATACCACTCAATTGTGTTGTTTCTCCAAAGAATTGTGACCATGATTCCTACATTTATATTTCTTAGTTGTTGTAAGATTAAAAGTCTTTTAAGGAACATGTCGTGTCGATGTGGAACAACATAGGATTGTCACCAAAGGGGGTTCCGGATTCGAAAACTCCCTTTCACTTAATAATTATGAATCCATCAATGGTATACTAATTGTTTAGGATTGTAATTTTGCATTGATAGCTTCAAATTACCAAGAAAAAGGTGTTTTCTGGTATAAAAGACTTAGCAGCCTCTAGGGACTTTTTCTTGAATGCATTATACCCTTAATGTACTTCATGGAAACATTTTGCATTAGCATTATAGGAAAATGTAAACCAAGATTCATATAGAGAAAGGTGTTTCTCTTGGAAAATGGTTGATGGTGATTGATGAAGAAGACTTGAAAATGATGATTGACCAATTCAAATTGGTGCAACATTTTCAAATCTTCTTCATAATCATCATCAAATGAACATTTTCAAATCTTATTTATCATTCATCATCTCAATATTCTACAATAGTCTTATATCAAATGATTATCCTTAAAAGAGGATAGTATCTAACACAAGAAAGGGGACAAAGAGGGGCCAAAGGCACACCCTAATCACCAACCTCCTTACAGAATCAACACATGAAAGCAATAATATAGAGGGAGAGAGAATGTAGAGAAATTTATATATTATTCATCAATAACCTCATAAATGTTAGGTTGTAAGGCCTTCCTGGTTATAGCCAAATACAATCAAATTCAATTACAACAGTCCTCCAACATGCAAGGATTGATCTTTCAGAAACTATCTTCTATCTCCTAAAACTAATCCATAAAACTACAACCACTAACTTTATTTATAAAAGAGGCTACCAAAACAAGTCAGCCTCCAAATCCATCATTGGAGAAATAAATGACTAGATCTAGGTCCACACACTTTCCAATGATTGATACCAACATTAACTCTATGACCAAAATTCAATGCACAAGTAGGCCTCAACAGAAATCCAAACTAAACCACTTAGTGAGAAAGATTAGCAAGTGCCAAGAAAAATTAACTTGGTAAACCAACCAAGCCAACTCAATAAACAAAGGAACCAAGAATCAACTGAGCCCCACCAATGGAAATAGTAAAACATCACCGAGAGTGCAAAAGAAGATATCAATCATGAATAACAACTCTAAAATTTTTGGGGGTGACACAGGATTGCCAAGAACTCAAGATGCTCCTACATCAGATTCCTGGGGTTTTTTTTGAGATGATTCTCTAAATCATGCAATAGGTAGAACCTGAGCTAAATCCAACTCAGATTGTAAAATCCATGAACTGTATTCAATTGGTCTATTCTTCCATTTTACTAAATACTCCACGTACTCTTTTCCTCTTGTGGCTCTGCCAATTCTTTGTTCCAAGAATTGGTCAACTTCTTCTGTCTATTTCTTAGGCTAATAATTTGGTACTATCATTTATTCATCAATTTTATGGTACTCATACAAGTTTTAAATGTTGAATATAGGCGATATATCCATGTCATCAAGGTATCTCAATCTCATAAGATTTTCCACTATCAAACTTTCTCAATATCTTGTAGGGACCAAATTTCTTCATTTTCAACTTTCCATAGGTTCCAATAGGAAATCTACCTTTCTTCAAGTGTACCATTACTTCATCCCCAACTACAAAATTCTTATGTCTTCTTGATCTATTCGCTCTATCTTTGTATTTCTTATTACTATTTTCTAACTTTTGATTCACTTCCTCATGCAATATCTTCATGAACTCAGCAAACTCTTCTCCTTCAACACTTCTCTTTTATTTTCTAGAAATGTCCTTTAAATATGATATACCTCTTGGTTGTATGCCATTAAAAATCTCAAAAGGTGTTTTTCCAGTACTCTTATTTACTGAATTATTGTATGCAAACTCTTCTTTTGCCAATATAGAATCCCAATTACTTGGTTTATCTCCAACTAAGCATCTCAACAAATTACCTAAACATTTATTTATAACCTCTATTTGTCCATAAGTTTTTGGGTGAAATGTAGAACTATACCTCAACTCGGTACCCAACTTCCTCCAAAGAGTCTTCCAGAAGTATCCAACAAACTTACTATCTCAGTTAGAGATGATACTCATTGATAATCTATGCAATCTGACAATTTCCTTAAATAAAAGATCTTCTATATGCACTTCATCTGATGTTTTTCTATAGGGTATGAAATGTGCCATCTTAGAAAATTTATCCACAACAAAAAAATAGAATCATTATCTCTTACAGTCTTTGGTAATCCAAGAACAAAATTCATACTGATATAAATCCAAGGTTTCTCAAGAATAGAAATTGGTGTATACAATCTAGTACTCTGACTTACTCCTTTTGCAACTTGACAAATTCCACAAATTATCACAAATTTCTAAACATCCTTATACAGCTATGGCCAAAAGTATTTCTCCTTAAGAAAATTCAATGTTTTGTCAATGCCAAATTGTCCAGCCAAACCACTACTATGTTTCTCCTTTATCAAATTCATTCTCATTGATCCTCATGGTATACACAACTGAATACCTTTAAACAACATACCTTTTTGAATGAAATAGTCTTCCTATTTAGTACTCGATTGATCTTGAATTGGTTCTCTGCACTTCCTCCACAGCTCAGAAAAATTAGGGTCAGTTTCATACAAATCTTTAATGTCATCAAAACCAAGAACTTTAATTCTCATTTGATTCATTAAAGATCTTCTTCTACTTAATGCATCAACAACTCGGTTAGTGACTCCACTCTTATGTTTTATCACAAATGTATAACTCTACAAATATTTAACCCATTTCATATGTCTCTGATTCAACTTATTCTAACAACCCAAATAATGTAAAGCCTTATGATCAATATACAACACAAATTTACTCGGTATCAAATAATGTCTCCATTTCTTTAGGGCTTGAACAATAGCATAGAATTCTTGATCATACACAAAATATTTCCTTTTTCCATCATTCAACTTTTCACTAAAGAAAGCAACAGGTTTACCTTCTTGACTCAAATTAGCTCCTATTTCATTACCACTTGCATCACATTCAACTTGAAATACCTTATTGAAATTAGGTAAAGCTAACACAGGAAATTCAACAACCTTCTACTTCAGAGTCTCAAAAATTTTATCAGCTCCATGTGTCCACTTGAATTCTCTTTAATCTCCTCTCATAGTCTTAGTCATAGCATTATAGATTGAACTGAAATTTCTAATGAACTTTTGGTAAAAAATTTCTAAACCATGAAATGATCTTACCTCACTAGAATTTTTAGGTGTAGGCCGATTCAAAATAGCTTCAAATTTTTTAGGATCAATTTTCAAACCATCAGCTGAAATCACAAATCCCAAATACACAATCTCTTCTTTAATGAAGGAACACTTTTTCAAATTAATCAACAACTTTTCTTCTTTCAATATTTGCAATACCTATTTAGTGTGAAACAAATGTTCTTCTCTAGTCTTACTAAATATGAGAATGTCATCTAGGTATACAATCATAAATTTACCAAAGAATTTCTTCAAAACTTCATTCATCAATCTCATAAAAGTACTCATTGCATTAGTTAAACCAATAGGCATAACCAACCACTCATACAAACCTTCTCTTGTCTTAAAAGAAGTCTTCCATTCATCACCTTCTCTGATTCTTATATGATGATATCCAATTTTCAAATCAATTTTGGTAAAATAGTTTTCTCCATTCAAACTATCCATTATGTCATCCATTCTCAGTATAGGAAACCTATATTTTACTTTAGGGTATGTGCAAGATCATGAGGGGCCAAAAAGTGGTGATTTCAGTTCAAAACTTTGACAATGTAGCTGACGACTTTTTTTTCACCCGAATTTGATAAAATGAAAAGGGTATCTTAAGGATATTATCAACTTTCTATCAATATAATTACTGTCAAATTTTGAATTTGGTAAGTAATTATTAGTTATTTTCTAAGTGAGCTACCTCTAAAGTGCTGATTTATATACTGATTGAAAAATGACTATAACTTTCAGACGGTATAACATTTTTGAAATCTAAAAAATGCGTCACATTCTATTCTTTGCCTACTATAAGGAAAAAAAAATAAAATTTGAATTTTGTAAAGTTTTGAATGAGTTAAGGTGGTCAGACATGGGAGCTTTTTTATTCTGAAAATGTTGTAGCAAAAAATTCATAATTAATTATATTTTTGGAATAAAATTACAAAAAAATATGCATCACATCCGGGCATGAGTCTACTACTTATATATAAAATCTTATAATAAAATATTATCATTTGATTATGATTAAGGTGGTCAGACATACACCTACTTATTTTTTTCCTAAAATTTTTGTACTGCTTCATTGAAATCTATACTTTTCACCAATCAAACTAACTTTTTCTCGAAAAAGGTCTAGTAGTTTAGAAACTACATTCAATTTTTTATAGATTCTATTCTTACAAATTTTTGATATTAGGTTCATAGCTAGTTGAAATTTTCACATCATGTTGACTAACCTTGATTTGCTGATTTTTCATTGCCACTTAAGGGCATAGTTTGGCCCCTCATGATCTTGCACATACCCTTTATCTTGTTAATTTCTCTAGAATCGGTACACATTCACCATTCTCCATTCTTCTTAGGTTATAATATAGTTGTTACTGCACATGGACTCAAACTTTCTCAGATCAAACCCTTCTACAATAATTCTTGGATTTGTCAGTTAAGTTCCTGATTCTCAGTGGGTGTTAACTGATGTGGTGCCTTGTTTGGTAAACTAGCTCCAAGGATTAGATCCATACAATGATCAATGATTCTCTTCAATGTAAAACCATCAGGTACATTATCATAAATGATCTCTCTATACTTGGCGAGTATCTTATCAATCTCTTTAGGGATATTATCCACTATCTTCTCACTCAGTTTGTTAGGAATCATAGCAAAACACACATCATTCTTCTTCAAATTTTTAACAAACTTTCTTCCTTCCATCAGAAAAACCTTCACAGATGTACAAACATTACTAATAGATTATTCTATCAGAGGTAACAAGATATGTCTTCTTCCATCAGCCCAAATAGTATATTTATGCAATCTCCCATCATATATATCATGTATATCATATTGCCAAGGTCTAGCCAATAAAATACAACAACAAACCATAGGCATGATATCAAAAAACACTTCATCATAGTACTTTCCAATTTTAAAATTCACATAGCATTGTTCACTTACCAATAGTGTATGCTCATCCTTGATCCATGAGATTTGATAGGGTCTCAAGTGTTTCAGCCTTTCCAACTGCAAACTTGTAGCCATTTCTTCATATGCCAAATTCTCCAAGCTTCCACTATCAATGATTACATTCCATACTTCATCAAAAACTCTACATTTGGCCTTGAAAAAAATTTCCTTACCATATCATCTTTGTTACTTTCACTCCAAAGTGCTCTTCTAACCATCAAGTTCTTTTCCTTTTCTGGTTCATTTGGTGAGTCTTCTTGCACCAAAGCATTTCTACTACTACCAACCTTCTTATTTTCATGTGTACATTCAAATAACCTATTCTCTTCTTCTCCACAATTGTAACAAGTTTGGAGTCCACCTCTATTATAACCACCTCGTTAGTTACTACCTCTTCCTCTAGAAGAACTTTCACTTTTCCATTTGGTCTTACCCTTATCCTAATTTGTTTTATCTTGATCAGATCTATTATTTTCACCATAAGATTTACCTCTTCCTCTAGGGAAATGACCACCTCTTCCTCTTTGTCTTTTCTCATGTCTTTTGTTCAATTTCTCCTCATCTTTCAAGGCAAACTGATAGGCTTCTTCAATGCTTTCCAACTTAACCAAACTAATTTCTTCTTGGATGGAAACTCTTAACCCATTTAGGTACCTAGAAATTCTTTCCACTTAATCCTCAACATGTCCATATATGATATCTAATCTATAGAATTCCTCAGTATAATATTTTACCAATCTATCTTTCTGTCTCAAACTTTGCATTTGCCTAACCAGGTTAATCCGATAATCACATGGTAAGAAATTTCCTTTCAATTTATTCACCATCTTATTCCATACCTTGATTTTGTCTTTTTACTTCCTCTTTATATCCTATTTTTTATGCTCCCACCATAAGGATACATGACTCATCAACTTTTTGCTTGGAATTTTTACCTTTTTCTCCTCAGGGACATTTTCATATTCAAAATACTTTTCAATCTCAATTATCCAATCCATCAACTCATCTGAATCCAACCTTCCACTATATTTAGGAGGATTGAAGTGTGGTGTAGAATTCAATTTTTTCAAAGCCTTAAAAATTATTTATTCACTTTGATCCATCATAGGTGCAGGTTCTTCTTCACCTTGTTCATCTTTGATTTCTTCATCACTAACATCCTCAAGATGTCTTCCTCAGAGTTGGGCTATCTCAACAAATTCTAACCTAGCATAAATTTGTCTTAGAATGTCTCCCAATCCTTGATCTACATCTCACCTCCCATGAACCATCTTGAAACCCTCTGCAATTGTAGGTCACATCACAATCTGCTACCCCACAACAAATATCAACTAGGGTTTGGAAGAAGGAACCCTTGACCTAAACTCACAAATTTAGATCCAGATTTCAACATTTCTCTAATACCACCTAATGCAAGAAAGGGGATGAAGAGGGTCAAAATGCACACCCTAATCATGAACCTCCTTGTAGAATCAACACATGGAAGCAATAACACATAGGGAGAGAGAGAATACACAGAAATTTATATATTATTCAGCAATAACCTCATACATGTTAGGTTGTAAGGCCTTCCCAATTATAGCCAAATACAATCTGATTCAATAACAACAATCCTCCAACATGTGAGGATTCATCCTTCAAAAACTATCTTCTATCTCCTAAAATTGATCCCTAAAACTACAACCAACAACTTAATATATGCAAGAGGCTACTGAAACAAGTCGGCCTCTAGATCCATCATTGGAAAAAGAAATGACAAGATCTAGGTCCATATGCTTCCTAATGATTGATACCAATAGTAACTCCATGACCAAAATTCAATGCACAAGTCAACCTCAATAGAAATCCAAACTAAACCACTCGGTGAGCAAGATTACCAAGTGCTAGGAAAAATTAACTTAGTGAACCAACTGAGCCAACATGGTAAATGAAGGAACTGAGAAGCAATCGAGCCCCATCGATGGAAATAGGAAAACATCACTGAGAGCAAAAAATAAGCTACTGAGAAAGACTAAAAATCTAACATGTTTTTGGTGACACAAGATTTCCAAGAACCTGAGATGCTCATGCATCAATATCAAGAAAATATCATGAGAGAGAGCTTTGAAAACAAGAATAGTGATAAAGTGTAACATATTTTGAACTCCTTGGTAGGAAAATCCTCAACTCAACTATTGTGATTAAAATTTTTCTAAGGAATGCACAAGATATCACTAAGTCTCATTGTGCTAAAGGATTGTATCTTTATTTGTGAATGTTTCAATAACTTGGTTGGGTTAATTTCAAGGTATTTGTATTGAATTTGGTGTCTTCAAGTCTGATTGTCCCATGATAGTTCAGTATTTTTGGTGTTGCTTTGGATCATGAATTAAGATTAATCCCCATACTATGTTGTCTATGATTAGGAGATGAATTCTAACATTGTATTATTTTAATCTAAGCTTCTCAATGCAAGAACAACCATTGGATTACAGGGTGATCACTAAAACATGCAGGTTGCAGATTTGAAGGTGAGTGAAAGTTGTATCATGGGTACTGCAGTAGCCCACCTACCTTAACAAGGACCTATTTTCTTTTAAAATCCATCTACATATGTCAAATACATGGTCTATTGACCACTGATTGGTTCATTGAAGTATTTTTGGGGTGAGATTGACAAAGCGCTAGGATTTGAGGATTTTTGGTAGCCTACTTGGGGCTTTCGTAATTACAGAGATCATAAGATAAAATAAATTTGATAATCCTCTAATTGGATGTATTTATGAGATTTTCCAAGGTTATAGACTTGGGGGGTTGTTTAGAGGTAGGTCTCTTTGTAAAAGTCACTATTTTGGGGCTAAAAACTAGGTACAGGGTTACCTGACTATACGGTACTTTCCAAAACAACCCCTTGAAATCTTTTGATATGTTGTTTTAATTGATAATGGGTATTTGAAAATTTTATTTACTTTCTTTGAATCTTGGGAAAATTTAAATAAGGGATGAATAAGGTGGTATTGAGTGTGAGTTGTAAGTGACAAATAAATAGTTTTCAATTTGACAACTATGTTGGCAACTTGACAATATTACTAAACCAATGTAAACAACCTGTGAGTTAGTTTAGGATAGTTAAGAAATAGTTACATTTGATGTTTAATCATAAATCACCAATGTGTGTGTGTGTGTGTGTGTGACTTAGAATTGTGCCCTAGGTCCTCCAAAGTTTCTTACAAGAATGGTAAGGACCTTTACTTAGAGTTTGGGCAGCTAAAATTTTTGTAAGATGTGTTAATGATTTGATAATGGAGTAAAATGATTTCATTTTGATTTTTTATTGTCTCTATGTCATTATTATATTTTATCATTGACATTTAAGGTAGAGGAAGTCCGTTTAGTCTTAATTGTTCCTAGATTGTGCAAGCAATCAATATTTTGTTATTTTAAAGTCTTCATGGATTCAAGTAGACTCTCCCACCTTCTGTGGTTAATGTGTCTAATGGGAGGAGTCTGATGTTGTATAGTATATCATTGTATAGATTTTAATACAGGGATATACAAGGATGTGGTGGAAGAGACCACAAATGGAGGCAAGTTGTTGATTGAGGGTGCAAGAAACAACATCAATCATTAATGTGGGCATATACTTTGAAGGAAGGGCATATTTTATGATGGATCTTGGTTATTAGGATCTATGTTGAGGTGTAGGATCCCTTGGGAGGATCTAGAAGTGTGTGGAAGAGTCCTTGTGACAAAGCCTTATCATTTTAGTGATTCTTGTTGATTTAAATTCTTAACATTTCTTTATTACTATTCACAATCCTAGTGACCTAAGATTTGCCTAAAAAACACATGTCATTGATCACTAAACATAGGAATATTAGTGTGTAGCTTGATTTAATGATGGTTATAATTATAAAATGATGGCCTCAAGACATTAAATTTAAACTTTGAAATAGAAGAGGTAGGCTAAAAAATGCAATTTAGTTTAAAGATTCAATCATGTCATATGGCACAGTCCCAAGTTGGGGAAATTTATGAATATTGATGTAGAGACTAGTTGTAGCAACAAGGAAGAAGATAAAAGTGGAAGAAGAAGAGGGTACTATGAAGGGTACTCTTAGAGAGAAAGTTTCACCTATGATGTGGGGTGTAAGGACTTGTGATGAAGTCTTGGTGGATGTTGGAGGAGACATCATAGAGGAAGGTCAAGAAGGTCTTGAAGATGAGGTGGTTTTGTGGAATAAGTTTGGTGTAGGAGCACCTATCCAAACACCTATGGATACATTGGGATAACATGGAATTAGTTGATCTAAAGAGTCCCTAAAGGTTAATTGGGATATCTTGAATCCTATTATGGTAATTTTTAATAAACAATATGGTTTAAATGTCAAATGTCCTAGAAGTCCTCATAAGGACCTAGGACCAAAATGATGTAACCTGGGGACAATAGTACACCAAAGGTTCAATTAGGGTCTAGATTTTATTGAGAAAGCTTAAATATGTACTATATATTGAATCCTCAATGTTTTAATAAGTTCTATGTAATAAAACACCAAATAATACAAGTTAACAATTCAAATTTTTGAATGTTAATAGCTAGTTATGTTTTGGTGGGAAACAACAATTAGGGGGTTCAAACAAGTTTGACTCCTTCCAAACCACTTGGTATTGGTTGAGTAATTTGATAAATGACTTATAAACATTCTTAGATGTTGGGAAGATAGAGAAGTAAGGACTGGCGATGAGATTGTATGGACTCTACACAACAATTGAATGAAATTCATGATTTCTTGCATATTTTGAGTCTTCATTGCATTGGTTTCCATTGTTTGATCATTAAAATGTGTTGAGGGGTGTTTTAAACATTTTTTTGATCCATCATTTAAGTATTCTATTCTGTAGTATCAAATATATTTGCAAAGGGGTTGTAACAGTCAATTTCCCATTATTTTCATTAAGCAAAATGATGTAACCATCCCCATACTATTGTAACTATGGCTTGGGGATGGATTTTTGACATGTGCAATATGTATTTTTTTCTAACATTGTCGAAGAGAGTTGATAAGTGTAGGTGGTCAATCAATTGATCAACTTGTTGTGTTTGGAGGTATGAAATGGCCTTGAAAGGTGTGGCTATGGCGTAGAAGTAGGAGATCCATCCATTGGAGGACCCCACTTTCTTCTTGAAGTTTTTTGAGGACACCAAGCTGATTTTGTAAAAAATCATAGAAGGTGGAGGAAGCATTGGGAATTGTGACATTATGCCAGCCCTAGTTTATAGGGTTTTTTTGGTCACATTTGGGGATATTATGCTTGCAAAGGTCCAAGGTCCAAATTGATTGGATATTTTCTGGATTTGAGCCATTTCCTTAGACTGATGAATATTTCATGGTCATTGGGTCTGTTTGAAACATAGCTCCTTTTTTAATTGCATGCTTTCAACCCTTGAAAATAGGGCACAATCAGGTTTTGGGTTGTTTGGTTCAAAGTACTTCATTGCAAGATTTTGGTATGTTAAATTACAGTGAAAAGGGTTTCTATAAATGCAATGTTTTTATTTAGTCTTTTGGAGAGTTTCAAAGTTATCTTCATGTTTGTATCGTTGGTGACCTAATAGGAGGGCAATTAGGCCTAATAGCAAGTTTGAACAAATTGGTTGTTGGGAGTTGCTTGAAAGCCTAAAATTGATTTAAACTCACTAAATACACCTTGTTTAACCCTTGAGCATTCACCTTATGCATTTGGAAGGTTCTTGAGTTTTTGAAGGGTAATGGCTATTTGGGGTGCCTTGGAGGCTAGTAGGCTAGAAGTGCCTAAGCCACTCAAATAAATCCTTTCTTGAGAACCTTGTACACCAACCTGCTTCACACTATGCATCAAATTTTTCTACTATATTGGAAGAATGGTAGAGTTATGGAGGATTTTTGTATTATGTGCACCATATATGTTATGGTGTTAATTGAATTTATTTCTTGATAGAGTCAAATTGTCTAATTTGTTTTGTCATAATTTCTATGAGTTGTGTGTTTATGTCATTTTTTAGATTTCTCCATGATTGGGCCTCTATCTCATAGGAATTTTGTATTAGATATACATATATATAGAAGTATTTTCCATCTAATCTAGGGTGGATGTCTCAATTTAATCTAGAGATGAACCATTTTATTTTTTTCTTCTCTATAAAGTTTCTTCCAAATTTAGAAAGATTTCCTTGAACTTCCTATTGTATTCTTTTATTGATGAATGCCCGTTAGTTAAATTTTTTATTTTGGAAATGCTCTCTAAGGATACTTTAATTGTCCCAAAATTTATGATGAATTCTTCTTTTTCTTCCTTCCATGTCTCTTAGTGTTATGGATAATTCCTTACATACTACTCCAATTCATCACTTCTCAAATATCTCACAAGGTCAAACAACCTATGTTTACCAATATGCATGATAATTGTTTCCCAAGTAGATTCTAAAAGAAAGAAATGTTGTTTGGTATAATTAGTTTCTATACAAGACACTAGGATCCTAAGGGTTGTGTCCATGTTACTAAAGTTTATTTTGGGATGATTGATAGTTGTTGCTTATTTACTAGCCTCTTTATCAGTTAGGGGTTCTATACATTCTCTACTTACTTGGTATTATAGGGATTTTTTTATGTCTACCCTTGTCCCTTTCTAATCTAATCTTAGAGAAATATTTTCCTAATATTTCACTCCAAGGAATATCTTTCTCACTTATGGTTTTTTTTTTTTTTCTCTATTCTTGTCTTGTTCTTGTAATCAATATGTTTCAAATATTCTAGTTTTGTATGTGGCTAGGGATGGGTCCTAGATTCAGGGTTGTAACATTTTAAAAACTATTACTAGTCTTAGATTTTTTAAAGACGTGTTATTTAATTGTGTCTCTTCATTTTTATTTAAGTTAATTTCCTATTTTCTTAATCTACTCATACTTAGGTTCACTAATATTTCCAAGTAATCATTAGTCGGTAATGGGTATTCATTTGGAGTTTGCAAAATCTTCATGAATCTATTATCTGGCCAAATTATGATATTGGTAGATTACTTCTTAGGGTCTTGTGGTAGGGCTGGATCCTCATTGCTTCCACTTGTCCCTAACAATAATCTCCTCATTTCTTCATAATTTCTAGGTATTATTTATAAGTTATTTACCATTTCCTACACCTTCTCAATTATGGATTTTGATTTTCTATGGTATTATCTTCTCTAGGTCTACTAATTTCCCTTTTTGTTGCAAAAGAACCCACAATGGCATTCTCATCGACACTCTTAATGACACACTCATCTGTTCTTATTTATCTTTCTTCTCTTTCATGGATTTCAATCCACGAGGAGCCAATTACCTCCATAAAATATCATTGGTAGTATTCTCTACTGCTTATAGAAATAAAATCAAAATATATCTCCATACAAGTCTAAAATATTCCCCACTAAAATAATTTCTTCTACAACAAAAGGGATCTATCATTGATAAACTTCAAAAAGGAGGAAAGAAACACAATTTTTTAAGGAATGAAACATGTCTTGATGATATTGGTATGACCAAAGAGTTTCTTATGAGAGGTGCTCAAATTGGCAACATCAAGGATAAACTACATGTACAGTTTAAAATGAAAAGAGAAACTAAATGTTGAGATGGGTATTCAAATCATTATAGACCAAAGCAATGATTAACCATCTCTATCTTACAATCTAGGTAAAACAAAATCAGTTTTATTTTTAAAAGAAGAACTTAATGCTAAATTATTATGAGCTAATCAAAGTAATCATTCCTAAAGTATAGGAAGAAGCAACTTTTCACACAGCCTTGTCACATTACTATTGAACCCTTATTTGAAACCCCCTGTCACAGTGGGTATCTCTAGTAGCTAGGGTAAAATTTAATCCATACATAAATACCCTTTGTCCACTTAATTAGGGATTTACTATACTTAGGCTAAAGTATAGTTCATTTTCGTTCAATACATACATCATCGGGGCAACATCCTAGTTGCTAGTTCTAACAGATATAGCTATAAGCTCTTATTCTAGATGGAAGGAAAGATTTAGTTAGGGAAAACTTACAAGTGGTCGATTCAAGGTGTTCATGGAACTCCTTGATCTCTTCTTTGGTGCATAATGGTGATGCTCTCCTCTACTGCGCAACATAATGAGTTGAAATGAAACCTTTTTTTTAAGTTATGCTCATGTTCATCTAAATTTAGATGAACCGTCTAGGTCATCGAACTTTAGATGAATGTAGGCATTAATTTTAAAAAATAAATTTTTCCTTCTATATTCTGACTAAGTAAAACCAGTTTGAAAGTTCATTGAAAACTAGGGTCAAATGTACTAGTGTAATTTTTTCAAGAAGGATAAGGAATGTTATTATGCTAGTGATGCTATTTTTGATGATTCTACAAATGATGAAGATGAGATTGGATATGTTACAATTAAGGATGACAAACCTATTCATCAAGAGAAAGCTTCAGTGTCACATGTAGAAAATAAATCGAATGGATTATAGAGTGGTTTCTCTCATTATATGATTAGTGATCAAGAAAATTTTGTCCAGCTAAACAAATATGATGGTGGAGTGGTTAGGTTTGGTGATAAATCTCCTAGATTGATCATTGGTAGAGGATCAATCTCTCTTGATGGAAAAACTAACAATGATGATTTTTTGTTTGTTGATGGCCTTAAAGATAACTTGTTGATTGTTGGAAAACTTGTAGATAGGGGTTACCACTTGCAGTTCAAGGATGAGAAATGTACTATCAAAAGTGATACAAGAGGTAGTGTGTTTTAATTGATTACTCAAAAAGCTAGTTATTTTGTAGCTAAGGTAGATAATAGGTTGTTGTGGCATAGAATATTTTGTCATATCAATTTTAACAGAATTGTGAAGGAATTAGTTCACAAGTGCAATCATAGATCAACCAAATATTTTCAAGCCTACTAACACTATGTGCAGAGAGTGTGTAATGGGGAAACAAACATGGAGCACATTTCAAAGAAAATCACTTTTAGCAAAGGGGAAGCTAGATCTGGTGCATACATATCTGTGTGGTCCTACAAAGACAAGGCACTACTATGGTAAAAGGTATTTCATTATTTTTGTTGATGATTATTCCAAAATGATATGGGTTTCTTTCCTTATAGAAAAGTCTGAAGCGTTTGATAAGTTCAAGATTCATAAGGAAAAAGTTGGAATCAGTTAGATATGAAGATAAAATGCTTGTGGTTAGATAGGGGTGGATAATTTAATCTAAAATTCATATTCTGAAGAACATGGCATATATAGATAGACTTCTACACCTAGAACTCCATAATAGAATGTGATTATAGAGAGAAAGAAAAAAACCATATTAGATGTTGTGAGGACTATCTTAATTAAAGGAAATGTGGCACGCATGCATTAGAGAGAATTAGTTGACTCTTTTTTCTACACCTTAAACTATATTCAAATTAGAGAGGGTATTGTTAAGATTCCCTGTGAACTGTGGTTTGGTCATACTCCTTCTATGAAGTATTTCATAATCTTTGGTAGAAAGTGTTATATCAAAAGAGATGATGAACTAGGAAATTTTGATGCCAGGAGTGATGAATGTATTTTTCTTGGGTATTCCACCAAAAGTAAGACATATACATGTTTCAATCTGAGTTGAGGAAAATAATTGAAATTTCTAATGTGAATATTAATGACAAGTTTCAGATTCAAGAAAAGATCTATGAGTGTGATCTAATCTCTAAGAAAATGACTGAGAATAAAGAGGCATGACAAATTTTTGAGATTGACAATGGTGTACAAGTTTACTTAAGTGAATAAAAGGAATCTCCTAGAACACCAGGTTATTTTTTAATGAACCATCTTGAAAATCAAATTACCGGTGATTCTAATCAAGATATGACAACAAGGTTTAAGGCTAGAAATGAGTTTTTTTTAATCTCCTAGGTTGAAACTAAGACTACTGATGAGGCTTGTAAAGATGAATCATGGATTAAATAAATACATGAAGAAGCAGATCAGATAGAGAAAAATAAAACTTGGGAATTGGTTCCTAGGCCTAAAGACAAAAATGTGATTGGACGCAAATGGGTTTCAGAAACAAAATGAATGAAGAAGGTACAATTGTGAGGAATAAAGATAGACTAGTCTACAAGGGCTATTTACAACAAGAAGGTATAGACTTTGAAGAAACATTTTCACCTATTGCAATATTAGAGGTAGTAAGATTGTTTCTTTCTTATACAACACATAAAGATTCTAAGGTATATCAGATGGATGTGAAGTCTATATTCCTAAATGGTGATCTTGAGGAAGAAGTATACATAAAACAACTTGATGGATTTCCTTTGATAGATGATGGTGACATAGTTTGTAGGTTTAAGAAGTCTTTGTATGGACTAAATCAGGCACCAAGGGCCTAGTATTCTCTGCTTGATAGGTATTTATTATATCATGGTTTCAGAATAGGTAGTCCAGATAGTAATCTATAATTGAGAATTAGTACAAATGGTATTTTGATTTTTACAGCATTTGTGGATGAAATTATCTTTGGAGGTAATGATGAGATGAGCAATAAGTTTTTTGAAGAAAATAAAAATGAGTTTGAAATTTCAATGATTGGTGAAATTAAATTCTTCTTTCATTTGTAAATAATTCAAAAGAATCATGGTATTTTCATCTCACAAACCAAGTATCTTAAGGAGTTGCTAAAGAGGGTTGGAATGGAGGATTTTAAACTTGTTGGTACACCTATGTTGAGTGGGTGTAATCTTTGAACTATTGATTAATCTAAAAGTGTCTTTTAGAAAAAGTACAAGTTCATGATTGGAGGTTTGCATTACTTAATACACACTAGGCCAGACATAACAATTGCAGTTGGAATTGTTGTGAGGTTCCAAGATGATCCTAAGGAGACTCATTTTACTTTTCTAAATGATATTAATATGTCTAAAAGGAACAATATAATATGGTTTATGGTATGATAAATCTAATAATTTCACATTGTGTTCTTAGACTGATGCAGATTGGGTAGGAAGTATAGATGATAGGAAAAGAACTAGTGGTGGAGCATTTTTCCTTGGGAAAAGTTTGTTCTATTGGTTGATAAAAAAATAAGATCATATAGCTCAGTCTACTATTGATTCAGCGTATGTGGTTTCTTCCATAAATTGTACACAGATTGTGTTGATAAAGAAAATGTCGAGGAACATAGGGTCAGCTTTAAAGAGACTATTATAACTCATTGTGATAATACAAGAAAAGTGAATATGTAAGAGAATCTTGTTATGCATACAAAAAATAAACATATTTAAATCAAATATAACCTTTTGAGATACAAGGTTGTAGAAAAGGAAGTCAGATTGGAGTACAACAGTAAAAAGGAGAAAATAGAAGATATATTCACCAAACCTTTTCCAAAAGATACCTTTGAATATATCAGAGGTATTCTTGGGGTGAGAACACCTCTTTTGATAAACTAGATGATGTAGGAATGCATCAGTTGAATATTTATTAGAGCTATATCATTCCCTGGACTTGATTCTTGCATGCACTCCTTAGGAGGAGTGATCACAGAACATAACAAAGCACACTTGGGTGATCAAAAACCTAGTTTTTTGTAGGCATGAAGGTTTGAAAAACCTACACCTTATAGAGGTGGGATGTGTATAGATGGAGAAAAATAATAAACTTAGCACCCATTTCCATTTATGTCAAAGGGGGAATGTTGAAGATGAAAAACCCTTACTGTGTTAGGGGGAGCATTGAATAGGTTATTGAGAAGGTCTTTTGGGTAAATGTTTTTTCACATATGTTGACATCAATTCCAAAGGGGGGGATTGTTAGAATTTTTTTATGTTGAGGTGTTGACACTCATGTTTAATTATTGATGTCAACATATGTTTTAGTTGGTTTCATCAGACAAGAATGAGCACGTCTGATAGAGTAGTACACACATTGTGAAAAATTATAGGATATGAGAGTTTAGGTTTGTGATGAAGGATGTGTATAGACCTTATGTCTAAATTTGGATATCCTTATTTATTCTCCTACATGGGTTATGACTATTTTGTTGAATACTAGTAATAGCGCATTAACAAAGGATTATGAAAGAGACGGTCTCTAAGTTTTCAGGATAACTTGGATAGGAGGATGAATTTTGGTATACAAGTTTGAGGCTTGATATAATGCACATGAAAGAACACTCTATGACATTCTTGGGTCTCTAGTATTAGGGTGATGTCAAATGAAGCATGTGGTCTTGTGAATACCTATTTTGGGTTGACTAGAGGAGATAAAATGTTCAGAAGGTTTCTATCATGGATTGTGCATCTTGGCACACATTTGATTATTTATATTTGTTCTATACTTTTTTATGATACCATGTGTATCTTAGCAAGGGTCTATGTATTTATGTTTAAGTTTGAGAAGTCCTAACATGTTGACCTAATTTCTTGTTGTAACTTGTATAAAGGAAAGTCATTCCTTGAAGTTGCATATGGAAGTGGTGTTTTGAAAACTTGTTGTTGGAAGGCCTAGTGGATGTAGAGAAGAGTTAAATATTCATTAAGAACTTCATTGGAACTATTTGGGAAAAGATAGTTGTTGTAAGTTAGTTCATTTCTATTATTTTATAATCTTATACATTTATTTTGAAAGTGGATCCAGAAGGAGGGTTTAACCATTAGAAGATGGATTTAACCTTCATTTTGGTTAGTTTTCTTAGGAAGTGAGCCTATCCTTGTAATCAAATCCTAACAGGGTTGGAAAGCCTCCTAAAAGGGTATGCCCTTTAATAGGGACTTGTACTAAATGTAATAATCATCTCCTAACATGTCTAGGTCTCCCAACAAAGACACAATATTTTAGTGCATTGTTAGTGGGTTCCACTCCCACCAAGGTTTTTCCCATAATAGGGTTTTCCTCAACAAAAAATCTTTTTTTTATGGTGTTTTGATTTTTTTATTCTCTTATGGTTACATTATAGTTTTAGTTTGTTTAAATTAATTAGTGCATAAAGGAATTTAAGTTTAAGATTTAGCACACAACTAATTCACCCCCCCACCCTCATTTGTGTTGGTGCATTATTATTGCTAATAAATCCTTACTTTCTTTCACCATCTAATTCATAACATATACCACAATTGCTAAATTTGAATCTTCCCTATTCCTAAAATAAATCTTGAAGGTTATACTGTAAGATACATACCTTATGAGAGGGTCTATGATTGTATAGATTCACAATACTATTAGATCTCTTGATATACTAGTTAATTTCACAAATTCCATATTCTTAATTTGAACTTCATAACTGGTACAGAACTAGTTGAGCATAAACTTGTCACAACTTTGATCACATATTTAATTATATAGTAGGGTCTATCAAGCCAAATATGATCATCACATATCCTTCTCAATATAATTTTGATTACTTCATCAATTATCATTAGAAATTTTCTCCATGTATCCAAACCATTATTTTAGATTTCTTGTATTTGGTCTCTTGAAAGTGAATCCTTGAGATTCTCAACTTATCATGTTCATACTCCTCAAATTTAACTTCAATATATTTTTAATTGTCTTCAACATAGATAAACCTATTTAATAATGTTGAAAGAACCTTCCAATGAAAACCTAGTTGGTTCTTTCATGAAACTTTTGAATTTTGGAGGACATTTGATGTACGGGCATCCTCAGTTCCTAAAGATTTTGGAAGTCTCAGTAAGTGTCTAGTGGAGTTTAGATAATTGATTGATGATCTCGATAGAAGATTGGAGTTTCTCGATCTTTGGTGATAGTTCTCAGTCAGAGTCTATTTTTCTTCACCGATGGAACTCAGTGGTCATGGTAAAGGTTATCAGTTGCAAGTATTGACAGACCTTAGTGGATGATGGTGACTCAGTATTTTTGGTGCTTGGTTATTGATGGGGTCTCAGTGTTTATTACTGGTGCTCGGTGTTCTTGTTGTCCAACTTGTGTGTCTAGATGAATCAGCTTGGCTGAATGGTGCATTTAATTTGGGTCACACTCCTCAAGTTTTGGATTGACCATTGGACATGTGGGGACCTAGATCTAGTGTGTTGCATTATCCTATGTGGATTTGGATGCCAACATGATGAATTAATTGTTGGAAGGCTATGTGAGAGCTGACTATTGTTACATTTAATATTTGTTTATCTTTGGAAGTTGATTGGGTTTTTGGATTTAAAGCCAACTTATGGCTATGTAGTATTTAAGAGGGTTCTTGGGTAGTTGTTTAGGGGGAAACAAAGGAAGATTTGGAAGGTAGAAGGAAGTAGATCAATTGTAGTAGAGTTAGTAGCTTGCGAGCTTAGGAATAAGAAGATTTCTTGGTGGCTTGCGAGCAGAAGTTTAGATCTTTCTTGGAGTACCTACCAGTGTTTTGTTGTGTTATAGATCTAAGCTCACTGAGAAGTGTGTTGTATCCTACATGATCTTGTTTAACTATTGTAATATTTGATGTATTTGGTTGTAATCGAGAAGGCCTTATAGCTCGGCATGTTTCTTGTAAGCTTGGTTACTGATGAAGAAAGAATATTTTGATTCTATATTGTGTTGTGTTGTGTTATTCCACAATATTGGTGTTTGGATACAAGTTTGGACCATCCTTAATTGGATCCTCCTTGCTTGAATACATTAGAATGGTATCAAAGTGAGTTGATCTTGTTTGGAGAAAGGTTGGCGAAGAGATTGTGTGCAATCTGAGTTGTAGATCTATGTTACTAAACTTGTGAAATCATGGCCTAGTTGTTCATGCGAGGTGGTGGGTTGTGATCTTACATGCATACAACTCAGAGGTTGTCACAAGGTGGTCAGTGTTGGGTTTGTTGCAAATGGTTTTCAAAGATCTTTGGAGATGTCTCCGAGAAGATTGGACCTTGGTGCGATTGCAGATCTTTGTGATGTGGTGGAAGAGAAGATTTCTGAAAGGTTTTCTCAGTGGGAAATGGATTTTTTGAGTGGTATGGAGAACTGAGTGGATAACCTTGTGAAGGAAAGTGTTTTTGAGCTTTGTAAAGCTTACCGGAGTTGGCACATGCAAATCTAGAAGAAATTTGTCTGGCTTGTTAGAAGACTAGTCCGAGAGAGAAGATATCTTGACAAGGTTTTTGTTGTTGATGTTGAGTTACCTATGCTTACCAATGATGTTGTTGACCTTGTTAAGGTTGGTGAGTTGATTGGTTTTCATGTCCAGTTGGTTGTGCCTAAAATGGAGATTGTAGAGCATGTGGTTGTGCTTGGTTAGATTATTGTTGATGAGGAGTTACCTATTGTTGAACACCTTTGTGATGATGGTGTTATTGAATTGCTATTTTTTTGGTGTTGAGGTACAAATGTTGTTTGTTGGTTGCAGACTTGAGTCACTAGTTAATAGTGATAAGTCTTGTGATGAGATTCTAAGATGGGATTTTGAATTGACACTTGGTGATGGGTTGAAGGCTCAATTTTTTTGAGATGTTGAACATGCTCACTTGTTGGTGACAGATCAGTTAAGGAGGACTTGGCTGATGTGCTTGTGTATTTCCCTAGTTTCATGGATTGACAAGCCTTGCGTAAAGATGAAGTGGATGGAAGATTTTTTTGAAGGAGAAAAGTGTGGGACACACTTTCTTATTTATCCCAGATGTTTGAAGCCAGAGAAACCTCAGTTCCTAAAGATTTTGGTAGTCTTGGTAACTATCTAGTGGAGTTTGGTTAATTGGCTAGTGATCTCAGAAGAAGATTGGACTTTCTCAATCTTTGGTGATAGTTCTCGGTCGGAGTCTATTTGTCTTCACCGATGGAGCTTGGTGGTTGTGGTAAAGGTTCTTAGTTAGAAGTAATGACGGGGCTTGATGGATGATGGTCACTCAGTGACTTGGTGTTTCTAGTGCTTGGTGCTTGGTTACCAATGGCGTCTCAGTGTTTATTGTAATCACCTGAAAATGGACAAAGACAATTAAGTAATAAATCAAAGAAAATCAAGGAAAATCAAAGAAAAGATAAAGGAAAAGATCAAAGCAATTGAATCAAATCAACCATTTAGCCAATCAAAATTAAAATCAAGTCTTAATTCAAGATGAATTAAAATCGAGAGCATTTTAATCAAGTTAAATCAAATCAATGTGTAATTAATTCTATTAATTGTATAGTTTGGAATTAAATAAAATCAACTCATTCAAGGGGTACATTGGTAAATAAATGAATTAAAATCAATTAATAAATCCTAATTTCTCTCAACGACCAAAAGCGGAGGAAAATCAATCAACCAATAGGATTTGAAGAAAAGCATTCACATGGATCAAGCCAAATTCAATCTCAATCACTCATTCCAAAAGAGCATCTTGTCCACTCATCTTGTCATTTTGTCCCAAGCTTTGAGGACACAATATTTAAATTGTCTTCAAACAATGGAACCAAAGAATCAACTCAAGCTTAATCATGATCAACACAACTACACCCCCTACCCTTGCATAAATCTATAAAAGGAAGACCAAAATCAATCATAATTAATAACCACAAATCTGAGAATTGCATCTAACCTCTTGAGAATTATAGCTAGAAAGGCAATTTAGAGTTAATTTGAGAATTTCTATTTGGAATTGATTAATTATCTTATCTTATCACTCATTTTCTCATTCTAGGACTGTCATTAATGGTAGCTTGTTGAAAGCTTCACATTAACACTCTTGGATAGAGAGCCATAGGATGTTTAATTGATCATTCATTTGCTAAATAGAAGCTATATTGTGGTCTATTTAGTTTCTATTTCATTTATTGTTCAATACTAGTTCTATGAAGGTACATTTCCTTGTACACAAAATGACACCCACCGTGGGGCAGTATGCTTCACTTTTCTAATTTCTCAGAATTTTCATATTCATCAATTTTTTGTGCATGTTTAACTCTTGGGTTTTGCAGTGAAACAATGCTTTTGAGACCTCAAATAGTGCTTCTGAACACTTAAACAATGCTTCTGAGCACTATTTTGGCACTTCCACGATAAAATTGTCCACCTTTACACCGATTACCAGTGCTTTCCAATCTTTTTGATCTCTATCTAAAATTCTCATAGTGCTTTTTCCCTAACTACTGAGCACTTTGGCACAATTTTCAACTACTTTTACTTACTTTTCACCACCTTTGCTTAATTCTGTAGTGCTTTTACTCTCTATTTCAGTGCTTTTGAAATTTTAAATAGCACTTCTAATCAAATTAACAATGCTTTTAAGCATTATGGAAATGCTTTTGAGTAAACTACAAATTTTCATAATATGACTGTGGTAAAATGTTTTTTATGTATCTGTAGGATGTCTGATCATAGAAAAGTAAAAAATCCAAAGAGCAGATTCAATCAAGAAGGCAAGGCTTTAGCAAGGAAAATCAAGAAGGAGAACACTGAAAATATCAAGCTGGTCCTTGAAGATTCACATCAGGAAAATCAGGTTTATGAAAATTATCTCAAAGTTATAGAAGGATACAAAACTAAATTTGTCTCACTAAACTGGATTTTCTCACCTTAAATCAAGTTTTTCTTAAAATTTGTAAATAAGTCCTTAGATTCAATTCAATCTTTGCTTCTTCAATTTTATCTTTGTTTCCTTCACTTTGGTTGGTTTTGTTGACTAACTTGTTGGAGGAAAAGCACATTGGAAAGGAATGATCACCAAGGTAAGCATTAAAATTGCAAAGTCATTCAAAAACACCCCTAGGATTTTTGCTAGTTACAAGGAAAGGTAAGCCTCAAACTAGTGAATTTTTCCCTTAAATTGTGGCATTTGGTGCTTTTAAGAATCTAGTAATTAAAAAATAGCCTATCTTTGTTTGAAAAGTTTGACATTAGGCCTATGCTCTTCACTTCTTTTAGTGAATCAAAATGCCAAAACTGCTAAACTTTTTAATTAAGAAGAGAGGTTGAGGAAATCAAGCACATAAAATTATAAGCCCCTTGTTTGTAGAAGAGAGTAACAATACTCAATTCTCTCTAGTTAGTGGGATAGTAATTGAACCTTTTTTTATTGTTTTTGGGAAATTAAGAAAGAGTTAGGGATATTCTCTTCACCTTTTGGTGAATCAAATTCCCAAAAACAATTTCTTAACTCCATTTCCTTGTTTTCTATGAACATGCTAGGTCATTAGTGGGCTTGCCTCTTGAGATTTTCCTTAAGAGGGCCAGTGAGAGGGACAACCCAAAGTGGGATACACTTTCCTTTTTCATGAGAATACAACCCACTATAAAACAAAATGCATACATCCTTAATGGGGTGTGTGACAAAAGGATACTAAATTTTCAAACTTCCTCGAGTAGTCCTCATGGATTGCGCAAAACTCTGATATACCGGTGGTGGGAAGCCTCTTAATATACTTGGAGGATGAAAGTTTAGGATCCATTTTGAATAGAATCCATATTAAATCCTTCATAAATTAGCAAGACCACCTTTTTAGAGCCATGTTTATGAACCAAAGCTTGAGCTAGGTAGGTTTCTTGAAGTATCTTTTTGTGCAAAACCCATGATAATGTACTTTCAAAATCA
The DNA here is from genome assembly GCA_027943335.1 of Chamaecyparis obtusa. Classification (NCBI taxonomy): domain Eukaryota; kingdom Viridiplantae; phylum Streptophyta; class Pinopsida; order Cupressales; family Cupressaceae; genus Chamaecyparis; species Chamaecyparis obtusa. Next base: position 246,481 of record BSBK01000985.1, on the reverse strand, counting down.
AACACTTATTATGTAGTGGGTAAAAAGAAACAAGTGTATGATGAACTACAACTGATTTAGAACCTGAATGAAGAATCTGTGATTTAAGATCACTAAGGAGTTGCTGATTAGATATGTAAGATGATTAAATTAGTATTATGTTGTCATTGATCCCAACTAACTTGATAGTACTTATCTTGTAAGGTAATATACCAATACATCTGCATAAAGGTGAAAGAGATGAAGAACATAAATATCTACATGAGGAAGATGTATATGTCAGATGAGGATAAGGAATACACTGAGTAACTTGTTGATGAGTCTATGACTTGATGATATTGACTTTATTATGTTACATTCATCTATGATGACGAATAGAGTTGAAAGACACAAAGCAGTGTTGTCGGTAAATGAAGTATTCTAGTATACACCAACAGAGTGTAGTGTATACTGAGCATAGTGTTAACTAAGCTTGTGTTCACTGATGCATTTCTTTGTTAACTGAGCAGAACAGAAAGGAATTAAATGATTAGTTTAGCCAATAAATTGATGAGCTGGAAAGTGTATAAAATTGAGGTAACAGATAAGGTTTGTTATGAAGATCGACGGCTAACATAATTCAAGGAAGATCTAATGGAGCAGATTGAAACATGTTATTGACACATCAGCTGAAGAAGGTTAAAGTGGCAAAATCAATGAATGAGATTAAGCAGCAAAATCTGATGGACAAAAAGAAAATGATTTACTTGTCTATATAAGAGACATTGGTTTCATTGTTAAAAAAGAGCTAGAAGAAGAAGATACTGCAAAATTATCATGTAAATGATTTTTCATGCATTCTGATCATACTAGTTAGTGAGAAATAAATTGAAGAATAATTACCAAGCTATAGAGAGTAATTACCGATGGATAGTAAGTTGATATTGTATTGAATCTGAAGTGACATATTGATCAGAAAGATTTGAATGAGCTGAACATTGATCTGTAAACTACAATTGAAGTTTTTTAAAGGAAAATCATCTATTGTTACATATTTAACCATTCTACATAGTCAAATCTCTTAACCGAGTGGACTAAGAAAGTCTTTGTGTGTTTCATTCATAGAGTGAACATTGTTATCCTATCAACCCCAGAGTGACTATTGGTTGGATGATAACTTCTAGTCTAAAATCCTCTAACAAGGTCACACCTAACAATGTGTTTATAACCTTTAACAGGGTTGGGTCTTCACCGACCTCACTTCAGAAGAGTGAACATTTTTGGGTTGCTGGTCTCAACTGGTTTTTCCCTTCACAGGGTTTCCATGTTAAATCTCTTGTGTTATGTGTTGATTGTGATATTTTTTTGTTATCATAATTTTCATATTACATGTTAGATTTGATCAGTAACTACTATAAGTTTTAGACTAATAATCGGTAAAAGCACAGATAGTGAAAGTATTTTATGTTTACCGAGTAGAAGAAGTTGAAGAATTTTTTTTGGATTATACATTTTGTTTTGGGACACTAGATAACTGATTCACCCCCCTCTCAGTTATTCTAACAATTGGTATCAGAGTTGTGGTTGCTTAGAATAGAGGTTTAAGGACTCCAGCACAAAGGTCTCAAGATGTATAAGAGGGAAGTGCCAAAGCTGAACAAAGAGAACTTCAGAGTGGGATAAACTGACTCTAATATATAGTGGAGATTTGAATGTTAAGAGAACTAGATCAGAAAGCCTAAGAGGTCACTTTGATGATATGAAGATGAAAGAAGGTGAGAACATTGTGTAATACACAAATAGACTATAAGAGGTAGTGCATGCTATTAGAGCATTAGATGGAATTATTGAGGATGAAACAGTGATAAGAAAGATTCTCAAAACTCTACTGCCAGTTTATGCAATCAGGATCTTTGTAATTCATGAAACAAGAGCTACATCCAACCTTACTCTTGACACACTGATCGGTAAGTTTACAACATTTGAATTGAATAACTTTGACAATAGTGTTGTACCTTCTGTTGAATCCTCTTTCATGTCTTCTTTGAAGATTGGTAAATCTAGTAGTAGGAATAATAAGAATAATGATAGTGATAGTGGTACCAGTGAAGAACTTGATGAGCTTGAAGCTCTTATGGCCAGAATGTTACCCAAAGGTAAAGGAAGGTATAGAGGTAAGCTACCTTTGGCATTATTTAATTGTAAATAAGTTGGCCATATCTCTGCTAGATGTATGAATAAGAAAGATGATGATAGATCCAAAGATTGATTTGAAGGAAGCTATGGGAGAAGAATCAATAGAGGCTACCGACACAACAACAGAGATAACAGAGATAGCTATGAGAAAGGGAAAAAGCTATGTTACATAGTCGAAGAATTTGACTCTGAATCTGATACTGATGATGATGTAGAAGTAGTATTTGTTGCTATGAAAGATGACTTAGAGGAAGAAGAGAAACATGAAGAAACAACACTGATCTCTAAAGTAAGCAAAAATGATACATGGATCATAGACAATGGCTGTACACATCATATGACTCATGATATAGAGAAGTTTGATCTACTTGATGAATACGATGGAGGATCTGTTAGGATGGGAAATGATGCACCCTGTATGGTAAGAGGTAAAGGTTCATTGATGATTAATGATAGAATAAAATGTGAAAATACATACTAGGTAGATAGACTGAACTATAATTTTTTAAGTGTGGCACAATTGAATAACTCAGGCCACTGAATTTCTTTTGAGAGTAGGAAGGTAAAAATATATGATGATGGAGGAAGACTTGTCAGAATTGATACACAATCTAGAGGTAATCTATTCTATCTTGATATTGATCAGTCTTCTTGTTTATTAATGAAGGATGAAGATGCATGGTTGTGGCATAAGAGGTTATGCCATGTGAACTTTGATAACATGATCAAGATTGGTAAGAAGAAAAGAGTTAGAGGGTTGCCTAACTTGTCAAAACTAGATCATGCTATGTGTCATGAATGTTAGAAAGGTAAGATGACTAAGTCTAGTTTTAAAAGAAAAGACTACTCAATAAAGAAGATACTTGAGTTAGTTCATACCAACCTATGTGGTCCTATGAGAACTCAGAGTTATTATGGTAATAGATACTTTATTCTTTTTGTTGATGACTATACTAGACATATGATAGTTATGTTCTTAAAAGAAAAATCTGAAGCATTTAAGATGTTTAAGTGGTATAAGCAAAAGGTAGAAAAAGAGATGGGAAAAGAATTAAAATGCTTAAGATCTGATAGAGGAGGTGAATTTATCTCTGATGAATTTACTAATTTCTATAATGAGCATGGTATCAAAAGATAGGTCTCTGCACCAAGAACACCTTAGTAGAATGGGATTGTTGAAAGAAGGAACAGGTCAATAATTGACTATGCAAGAACACTAATGCTGCAAAAGAATATTTCTCACACATACTGGAGGGAAGCTATCAGTACAATTGTATATGTGCTTAACCAAGTACAATTGAAGGACACCAAGCAGACACCCTATGAGCTATGGTTTGGACACAAACCTACTGTAAGTTATTTCAAGATTTTTGGAAGAAAATGTTTTACTTTGAAAGATGAGAGAAATGGGAAATTTAATTCTAAAGGTGGTGAAGGAATATTCTTAGGATATTCTACTAAGAGTAAAGCATACAAATGTCTGAATAAGGTTACAAATAAGATAATTGAAAGTACTAATGTCCGTGTTGATGAGTTTGGTGACAAGAACACAGAGGAAAGTAGAAAAGAACTGGAAGACTATGGTAGATTCACTTACATTGAACTTCCTTATTATCTACCGAAGTTACAACCTATGATAACTGGTCAATAGGAAAATAACCCTAAGGAACAGGAAAGGGAAACCAACGAACAAGATGGAGCTACTGAGCAAGCACACGAACCTGAACAGGATGAACAAGAAAGAAGAAATTGAGTACTGGCTAGTTTTGTTAGAAGACATCATCCTGAGACATAAATTATTGGAGACAGAAACGCTGGCATGCATACAAGAAGCAAAGCAAGACAAGGTATATGTCTAGTTTGTGAATTTGAACCAAAAAATGTGAAAGTTGCATTAAAGAATGAAGAATGGGTTAATGAAATGAAAGAGGAAATAGAACAAATAGAGAAGAACAAAACCTGATCCTTAGTACCCTGACCTAAAGATAAAAATGTTATCGGTACTAAGTGGATATTCAGAAACAAACTGAATGAAAATGGTGAAGTGACAAGAAATAAAGCTAGATTGGTATGCAAGGGATATGCACAGGAAGAAGGCATTGAATATGGTGAGACATTTTCACCTATTTCTAGATTGGAAGGAGTTAGAATGCTACTTTCATATGTTGCACACAAGAAATTTAAATTTTATCAAATGGATGTGAAGTCAGCATTTCTGAATGGTATACTTGAAGAAGAGGTCTACATAGAACAACCTAAAGGATTTTTTGATCTGAACAACAAAAACATGGTATGTAGATTACATAACGCTTTATATGGTTTGAAGCAAGCATTAAGAGCTTGGTATGAAAGGCTGCATACTTACCTATTAAGTATTGGATTTGTAAGAACTAGTGAGAACATCAATTTGTACATGAAAGGTGATACTGATGACACTATTATTATTGCTGAGATATTTGTTGATGATATTATTTTTGGAGGTCAAGATCATGTATGTAAATCTTTTGCTGATGAGATGAGAAAAGAGTTTGAGGTGTCTGTGTTTGGAGAGATTAAATTCTTTCTAGGATTACAAGTGATTTAGCAGAGTGATGAGATATTTACCTCACAGTCTAAGTACATAAAGGACGTCTTGAAGACATTTGGCATGGAAGATGCTAAACCTGTGGGAACATCAATGGCTACTAGATGTAAACTGAAAAAGGAAGATGAAACTATAGAGGTAAACCAGACACTTTACCTATCCATGATTGGTAAGCTAATGTATGTAGTTCACAATAGACTAGATATAGCACATGCTGTGGGAATTGTTGCTAAATTTTTTGCTAATCCTAGAGAATCACACAAGATTTCTACTAAAAGGATCTTAAGATACTTGAAAAAGATAGAAGATTATGGTTTATGGTATCCTAAGGAAGGTAAGTTTGAACTGATGGTCTATACCGATGCTGATAGGGCTGGAAATGTGGATGATAGAAAAAGTACCACTGGAGGAGTATTCTTCTTTGGTGAAAGACTTGTAACTTGGACAAGTAAAAAGAAGGTTTGTATTTCTCAGTCTACAGCTGAAGTAGAGTATGTTGCTACTGCTACTAATTGCTCAAACATTGCATATATCAAGCAAGTTTTGGAAGGAATGAATGAGGTAATTACTGACCTGGTGATTATATACTGTGACAACACAAGTGCTATCAATATTTCAAAGAATCCTGTGATGCACTCTAAGATAAAGCATATATCAATTAAGTATCACCACTTAAGATAATAAGTGCAAGAGAAGCAAGTGAAGTTATAATTTGTTACATCTAAATAACAACTTGTAGATATCTTTACAAAGCCTCTACCGAAGGACACATTTGAATACTTGAGGACTAGACTTGGGGTCTGTCTCCTGTCTATCAATCACTAATGTGATCTAGATGTTGCATCAGCATAAACTTATCAGAAGATCACACATGTTGATGCAGCATAGTTCACACTTTGGATAATGTTCAAGGTTGTGATTAAGTTTGAAGAACTGGAATGGATTGGGATATCAGTATACAAAGATACAGAGACTATATTGGAAAATAGAGAGTTACTTAGCTACTATAGAGCTGGTTATTTATTTGTTTCTTTGGCATTATTGTCAAAGGGAGAGATAAATAATATGAAGAAGAAAAGTTAAACATGCACCACCAATGAGAACTATCTAAGGGAGACATAATCTGACAGAAATAGAACATTGAAGATCAGTTACAGATAACAGAAATCAAACTTGAGAGATGAAAAGATCATATCTACAGAATGACAAAGTTGTATTTTATAATGCTATTTAGTAATGTAGTGATTAAACATATTAAGCTAGGGAGAGCTTGTACAACATTTGTTCATAGAGTTGTAGAATACATGTTTTGTATGTACATGGTACAATTCATATTACTTGAGTTTCCATCAATGCCAAAGGGAGAGATTGATGAACTACAACTGATTTAGAACCTGAATTAAGAATCTATGATTTAAGATCATAGAGAAGTTGTTGATTAGACATGTAAGATGATTAAATCAATTTTATGTTGTCATTGATGTCAACTAACTTAACAATACTTATCTTGTAAGTTACTATACTGATACATCTGAAGAAAGGTGAAAGATATGAAGAACATAAATAACTACATGAGGAAGATGTATATGTCAGATGAGGATAAGGAATACACTGAGTAACTTGTTGATGAGTCTATGACTTGATGATATTGATTTTATTATGTTGCATTCATCTATGATGAAGAAGAGAGATGAAAGACACAAAGCAGTGTTGTCGGTAAATGAAGCATTCCAGTATACACTGATGGAGTGTAGTGTATACCGAGCATAGTGTTAACTGAGCTTGTGTTCACTGACGCATTTCTTTGTTAATCGAGCAGAATAGAAAGGAATTAAATGATTAGTTTAGCTGATAAATTGATGAGTTGGAAAGTGTATGAAATCGAGGTAACATATAAGGTTTGTTATGAAGATTGATGGCTAACATAATTCAAGGAAGATCTAATGGAGTAGATTGAAATGTGTTACTGACACATCAACCGAAGAAGGTTAAAGTGGAAAAATCAATGAATGAGATTAAGTGACAAAATCTAATGGACAAAAACAAAATGATTTACTCATTTATATAAGAGACATTGGTCTCATTGTTAAAAAAGAGTTGGAAGAAGAAGATACTATAGAATTATCACATGAACAAGTTTTTATGCATTTTGATCATACTAGTTAGTGAGAACCGAACTACAGAACAATTACCGAGCTATAGAGAGTAATTACCAATGGACAGTAAGCTGATATTGTATTTTATCTGAAGTGACATATTTATTAGAAAGATTTGAATGAGTTGAACATTGATCTATAAACTGCAATTGAAGTTGTTTCAAGGAAGATCATCTACTGTTACATATTTAACCATTGTACACAGTCCAATCTCTTAACTGAGTGGACTAAGAAAGTATTTGTGAGTTTCATTCATAGAGTGAACATTGTTATCCTATCAACCCCAGAGTGACTATTGGTTGGATGATAACTTCTGGTCTAAAATCCTCTAACAAGGTCACACCTTACAGTGTGTTTGTAACCTTTAACAGGGTTGGGTCTTCACCGACCTCACTTCAAAAGAGTGAACATTTTTGGGTTGCCGGTCCCAGGTGATTTTTCCCTTCACAGGTTTCCACATTAAATCTCTTGTGTTATGTGTTGATTGTGATATTTTTTTGTTATCATACTTTTCATATTACATGTTAGATTTGATCGGTAACTACTATAAGTTTTAGACTGATAATCAGTAAAAGCACAGACAGTGAAAGTATTTTATGTTTACCAAGTAGTAGAAGTTGAAGAATTTGTTTTGGATTATACATTTTGTTTTGGGATGCTAGATAACTGATTCACCCCCCTCTTAGTTATTCTAATAGTGTATGCGTGATTGTTGTGTTTGAAATACAAAAAATGAGTGAAAGAGATATCCATTGAAAGTTCATCTTACATTTTTAATCTCTTCAATTAAAATGAACAATTATGAAATCAAGGATCATTTCAAATCAAACCCTTGTTGGATGCTGGTTTCCCACAAACTTAGGGTATCTTTACAAGGAGATAGCACTTGCATTGCAAATGAAGGCCGCAAAGTTGGATACCAAAGTCTCTTCAAAGGCCAAGATCAAGGGGATATTTTCCCAAATTTATTTGAAGAAAGACTTGGAGAAATGGATAGAAACTCCGTGTTTCATGACTAGCACCAAGGAGGAAAAAACAATAACACGAATAATGCCAGTCAAGCTCCTAGGGAAACACTTGAAGAAAAAGTTGAGAGAGCAGCCCAAGATCATTAATTCCTAGAAGTCATGGAGAAATTGATAGATAGGGATAGGGAGAGGTTTCTCCTAAACTTAGCCCAAGCATGGGTAAAGCTTCCCCACAACTATGATATAGAGAAACTTAAGAAGAATCAAGAAGAAGATAACCCCATGAATTCTATGACTAGATAATTGAAAACATTCCAAGAGAAAATTGATTCCATGAAAAAGGCAGCCAAACCTAAGTGCTTTGTTATTGAAGCTTTGTGTCCTTTCCCATTCGACAAAATCTTAGTTATGGAACCCTTTCCTTTCAATACCATTTTTCCTAAATATTATAAGTATATGGGTAGAATAGACCCACATGATCATCTAAGGGATTTTTGTGCTTTAAGCATTGAGTTCATGCACAATGATACGTACCTAATGAGACTCTTTCCTAAGAGCTTGGGAGGTCTCTCCATGGAGTGGTTCTCAAAGTTACCCCAAGGAATAAATAATTTTGAGGAGTTAGCCTCCAAGTTTTTAACCCACTATTCCTATAATATTGAGCATGAAATCAGGATGCTCAAATTGTGTGATACCAAACAGAAAGATGGTGAATCCTTCTTAGGATTCCTACAAAGGTGGAGGACCATTTTTGCAAGGTATCTATGAAGTATCCCCGAGAAAGAGAAGATGGAAATCATTAAAAACAATTTGACCATGGAAATGAATTATTGATTACAACTCCAATGTCCCCCAACATTTGAAAAACTTATCGAAAATGGGATCAAGATTGAAGATGTATTGGTAAAGAGGAGAGATAAAAATATTTAAAGACAATAAATCCAATACCAACAACAACAATAACAATTATGTATCTAAATATGTTAACAACCAAGGTGCCAACAATCACAATGATAAACCGAAGTTATGGTTAAAAAATAATAACAAAAATCTTGTGAACGATGAAATTGTGGAGGCTCACAACTTGAAGGAAACCCATTTTAACTTATCAAGTGGAGCTAATTCTTCAAATAATTTAAATCAAACAAATAAAGCTCCCTTTAATTCCAATAACAATTCCAACAATTTGAACAAAAATTCTAATAATCCTTATAATAATGCTAATAGGAATAAGCCCAAACCCTTTTCTCCACTTATAAAAAGAGAAAATTCACCTTTTTAGGTGAACCCTTAGAGAACGCATTAAGGACCTTGGTTTCTAACAAGATCATCACATTACCTGATTTAAGAGATTATGAACCTCAAATTAAACCTAATTGGGTGAATGATTCTCATCATTGTGAGTGTCATCGAAATAGAGGTCATAAAACCAATGACTACATGAGGTTGAAAGACTTAGTGCAAGATTTAATAGATGATGGAACTATCAAAATTGAAGGATCTAAAAATAATGAGGATCATACAACCTTCAAGAACCCCTTTTTGAACCATGAAAAGGGTGATTCATCTAATGCCAACCAAAATCGGGAAAGAGGTAATGAGAACGTGAACTTTGCTCATACCTATGACAACATGATCAATACTTTATGTGAAGAGGACAATACCATAAATGTTATAGTAGTAAAGGAGAAATTAAGGGAAGGATCATCAAATGTTGTCACTAGGGGGAAAGTGTTGAAAATCATTCTACCTACAAATGCTCCTAAAATTTTTCTATCAACCCAAGCTCCAACTTCATCATCAAAACAATATAACTTGGTTGATCGATTACAAAGAACTCCCACTCAAATCTCTATTCTTGAGTTGCTCAAATTATCACCAACTCATAAGGATATCTTAGAATAATCCTTATTGGAGACCAATGTGCCTCTAAATTTGGAGGTAGACAAGTTTCAAAATATGGTGGGACACCTCATTGCACCCCATTTCTTATCATTTTCTGAGAAAGATGTCATGTCACTTAATCATCCTCAAAAATTGCCTTTGCACATAGAAGTCTTGATTCATAAGCATAGGGTGAAAAGAGTCCTTATAGATGGAGGAGCTGGCTTAAACATTTGTACCCTTAGCCTAGTGAAAGCCCTAGGATTTTTTGATGAGGCTATTGACCCTAAGAAAAAGATAAATATTAAAGCCTATGATGATGAAGGAAGAGCTTCAAAAGGAGTCATAGTAATTCCCATTAGAGTTGGTCCTATGCAAAAGGAAACAATTTGTCAAGTGCTAGATTTAAATTTGACCTACAATATCTTGTTAGGAAGGTCATGGATCCATGAAATGCAAGATGTTCCTTCTACTTGTCACCAATGTTTAAAGTTTCCTTATCTAGGGAAGGAAATAATGGTAAGTGGGGACTCAAACCCCTTCCAATATTGTAACAACATAAAACCTATCAATGACTCTTTAGTCCCACAGAATGCAGAAGGGTCTATACCTAATAAAATGGAGCAAGGGAAAAATTATAAAGACATCCCATTATTGAAGGGAAAAGAAAAGATAGAAAAGGAAGTTGTTATTGAAGACATACCAAAAATCACAAAACTAGCTACACCAACTAAAGGAAAAGAGAAGGTTAGTGAGGATAATATTATTGAAAAATTGAAAGAAGACCAAACCAAAGTTGTTCAAGTATATACCAAAGAGGCCCACTCTCAGAAAATGGACCAAATGATGAAGAATTTTGATGAGCAGTGCAAAATTAAGCAAAAAGGAGTAGGTGAATACTCCCTATCCATGATTAACTTGCCCTTATCACCCAAGTCCTATGGAAGACCCTCAAATATACCCCATAAATATAATGATAACTTTGTGAGGGAAAGCACATCATCCGCCATGGATGAAGAAGACAATGAAATCCTAAACTGGTTATACAAACATGAAGAATCAAGTGCACATGTCAAACACATTCAAAATATATCCATTCTCACACATCAATATGGGAAAGGATTTCAAATCATGAAAAATATGGGGTACAAAGGACAAGGACCTTTGGGCATAAAGAATGAAGGACTCATTGAACCTATAGAAATGACATGGTAAGATAGAAAGGAGACAACCAGATTAGGGTACCTTGAACAAGGGTACACCCAAAAACACTATCCCAAACTTTATGATCTGATATTGCAATTAGAATCCCATAGTGATGAAGATTCTAATGATTGGGAATGGGATACCTTATCTAATGAGTCATGCCATGATAAGGGTATTGATGTTATTCATACCTACACTTCTAGCAAAGATAAAGGACAAATAGTAGAATCAAGTTCAAATCAAGCATCTAGTTCAAATAAAGTGGTCCTAAATGATGTGCCAAGCATAGAAATAGAGATAAATAAATGGGTAGGGGAACCCTATGTGCCTTCATGGAGACCTACTATGGAGGAATCAAACGTTAGGTTTAATCCACATGACTTTTATCTGACAGAAACCTTAGGGGAGTCTAGTGAGGAAGACTTTGATCCTACTTCTTTAGAATATTTAGAAGAGGCACATATCATAGACTTGAATGATACAATGTATGAACCATAAAATGAGGTCTTATCTTTAAATGTCACTGAACCAAGCCAAAGCATTGATCCCTTCACTCTCATATACCCAGAATTAATCGAATGGGATTCCATTGAACCAACTATCCTTCCAACCTTTTTAAATGACAATGTGGTGTCCCAATACCTCAATGTAGTTGAACGTTCTTCTACTATGAAATATCAAGAGGAAATGATAAAGGGGAGTATCCAAACTTTTTATCCATGAAAAAAAAAAAAATTTAAAAAAAAAGTAAAAAAGGAAAAGAATCAAGTGTTGAAAACCACATTGTGGCAACATTAGATCCAAAAGAAAAAGAAATAAAGGATGTTTCCAAAAGTGAAAACCCAATTGAGGTACCTAAGGAAGGAAGTTTGGAAGCTTTACCTAAACATTATGAAGAAAGATCTCCAATTTTGATCAAGCCTATAGAAAAGATAAATATTGGATCAAAAACTGAGCCAAAGATTATACACCTAGCAGCATCCTTATCTAATGAAGAAAGGAAAGAATTCATAACAAATTTTAAGGAAAAGAAAATAAATTTTTCTTGGTCATATGATGATATGTCGGGATTAGATCCAAACTTGATTATGCATCATTTAAATATCAAAGGAGTAAAACTAGTCAACTAGAAGTTAAGGAAGATGCATCCACATATAGCCTTGCTAGTAAAAGTGGAATTGGAGAATTTGCTAAAGGTGGGATTTATTAGAGCCATTGATTATGCACAATGGATTTAAAATATTGTACCAATTTAAAAAGAAGATAAGTCCATCAGGATTTGCATGGATTTCAGAGACTTAAACTTGGTGTGTCCTAAAGATGATGTTCCTCTTCCAAGCATAGACATCATTGTAGATTTAACAGTGGGACATTCCATGTTTTCACTTATGGATGGATTTAGTGGATATAACTAGATCAAGCTAGCACCTGAGGGACAAGATAAAATAGCATTTACATGTGCATGGGGGACATTCTACTGGAATGTTATGCCCTTTGGTCTAAAGAATGTAGGGGCAACATATCAAAGGGCCATGACCACAATATTCCATGATATGATGCATAAGTTCATGGAAGATTACGTAGATGAAATATTAGCAAAATCTCATTCAAGAGAGGAGCATCTACCAATTCTAGAGAATTTTTTTTGACAAATTAGAGCAATTTAAAGTAAGGCTCAATCCTAAAAAGTCTACATTTGGGGTCCAATCTGGAAAATTGCTAGGCTACATTGTATCAGTGAAGGGAATATAGGTGGATCCCACTAAATTCAAGGCCATTATGGAGATGGAAGCACCTAAAAACATAAGCCAAATGAGGTCACTACAAGGGAGAATTCAGTCCATCAGGAGATTTATATCCTAACTAGCAGAAAAATGTCATAACTTCACCCAAATTTGCATAAAGATACAGTTCTCAACTGGGATGAAAAGTGTGAAGAAGCCTTCAATTTATTGAAGAAATACCTCATGAACCCTCCAATCTTGATGCCACCTATCAGAGAAAAACCTTTAATCCTATATATTTTAGCAACAGAGAATTCATTGGGGGAACTTTTGGCACAAGAAGATGAATCAGGAAAAGAAAAGGCAATATACTACATAAGTAGAACTTTGGTCGAATACGAGTTATACTATACATTCATCGAAAGGGCATGTTTAGATGTGGTTTTTTCTTCCCAAAAACTATGCCATTATATGTTATCTCATTAAATAAGACTCATAGCCAAGATTGATTGTTAGAATTTAATCTTTCCTTGGTAAATATGTAAGGATAAACCAAGGTATCCTATTGTATTCGTCCTCTAGTCCAAGTGGGAGGACATGTCTTATTTGTAATTTCCTTTATTAAGGAAAATAGATATTCCTCCTTATGAGGAATCCTACACTTGTCTCACACACTAGTGAAATGTGGCATTCACATAAATGGGAGTTACAATGTAACTCCTTTCTCACATCTCTATTAAGAGATACTTCTTCTTCTTGATTATTATTGTATGAGCTTGGCTCCCTCTCTCTCTCTCTCTCTCTCTCTTAGGCTTTTTGCCACTTTCATTATATCACGGGGGTTTTTTTATGCTTTTCCCCCTTCAAAATTTTGTCTCTTTTGTTGCTTGGATCTTTGGTGAATGCTCCTAGTTTTTGCATTAATTCATGGTAAATCTTCTTACTCATATCTCATTGAATTAAACAATTTCCTATCTCTCTTTATTTTGTTATTATTTTAACATGGTATTAGAGTTGGTTTAACCCTTGTTTGTTGAGTGTTGCATGTAGGGAAATTTGAAGGATATTTCGGTTGTGAAGGAGAAAGTCTTTAGATTCTAACCATTGTTTTGAAGGCTTTTTTCCTTTATTTTCTTGCTTTTTTCTTGCATTCTAACCTTGATCTTAGATTTGGATGGCTTGCCGCCAGATCTAAGTCCATTTTTTCTCTTTTCAAGTTTTATTAAATCTATTTCTAACATTTCTTACAAGATTCAAATATCTTCATATTTAGTTTTATAATCCTTGTGCATGCAAACAATTCTATTTTCTTTGTAGGCATATCCCCATATTTTATTTTTGTTGATCTAATCTCTTTTCTTTGTAGGCGTCTAGGCATATCCCCATATTTTATTTATGTTGATCTAATCTCTTTTCTTTGCAGGCGTATTCTCTGTGATATCTCTAGTTTCTATTTTCTTTTTATATCTCCATCTATTATTTTTATTTCATTTATCTAGCTGCAGCTCTCTTTTTTTAAAAATGTCTATACTCATACACAGTCATTTTGCATTCATTTTTTATGGATAAATAAGAGTGAATATAGAAAATCTGCGATCTGGGTTTTGTGCAGAACCCTCTGATTTAGCCAACGAGCAAGTAGTTTTCCTATTTTTGCCCTAATTTAAGAGAAAAAGAAGGTTCTTTTCAAAAAAATTTTACAAATTCATTTTAGTGCTGCATTTTTCTAGCTTGTTCTAACATCAAAACATTTTTTTCCTACAGCATATCATTCATCTTTTTATCATTAATAATAGCAAAACTTTTTTGATCAATTATCCAACAATAATCAAAACATTTCTTTTTGAACAACATATTTGAATCTTTTTCTTTTCCTTAATCTTCAAGGTTAACCGTATATAGTGAAATCAAGAAAAAATAGAACACTTAATTGTTTTTCTGTGGAATTTTGAAAAACGTATAATAATAAAACTCAGAAAATTTGATCTTTCTAGCAATAATATTGTGCACTTATGTGCTTTGGTTAATACATATTTTTTAAAGACTTCATTCAAACTTGTCATATTCTGGCAATTATTTTGACTACATTATCCAGCTAATAATTATAGCTAGCTAATAATAGCTTTTTTTTTTCATCTACATTTTTCTGAAATCTATTTTTATTTAATCTTATTTTAGCTTGGCAGAGGTTATGATTAGATTCTTATTCCTTCAATCAAAATTAGTTCTAACCGATTCTTTGTAGGCATCTTTATCATGATAGCTTGTTTAAAATAGTGTTGAATTAGTTCTGAAATAGTTCTGAGATTCTTTGTTTCTTTGCATATCTGTATTTATCCTTATTTAGTTCTAAGTTTGAACTTTTTCTTTCAATCTTTGTCTCATTTAATATTTAATCTTATTTTCATATTTAAGTTCTTATTATTAAATTATTAATTCATTAATAAGTTTCATTAATAAATTGATAAGTTTATTAATTAATTATTAATAGGTGTTATTAATAAATTATAAAGTTTTATTGTTAAATTTAAATTTTGTGTTTAAATAATTTAAAAATTTACATGTAATAGTTTATTTTTTTATCCTCACACTTAATTTTTTCTGTAATCGAATCTTTGTTCCTCGCTCTAATTTCTCTAACTAATTTTGTTTCTTCATTATTGTTCACTTAAATTGGACATTTAATCACATTTTAATCATTTTTAAATTATTTTAACAAAAATATTTATTGTTATATTTCTCTATTTTGATCCTTGTTAACATTAAAATAAATTCAGGAACTCAATTCTTTTCCTCTATCAAATTTGTGTTTCAAAGGTTATCTTGAACCATTTCTGCTTTCAATTAACTAATTGTAACATTTTAGTTGTTATTTCATTTTTTTAACTAAAGTGTTTTATCAATTTTAATCATCTCATCTAAAGGGGAATTCATTTTTTTAAAGATGTCTACCCTCATTTTTGAAATCAAACTAACAAGTTCTAACTATCATCAATGGAAAACTCATGTTTCATTTCTATTCCTTTTTAAACATTTGCTTGAAGTTGCCACAGATGCGACTACTAAACCAACCGCCTCTAGTGCTCAAACTGCCAAAGATGCCTGGCAAGTTAAGAATGATGAAGCACTTGGTCTAATTGGACTCTCCATCAATCCTAATCTTTATGTCTTGATTGGACATTGCACCCAAGCTCACGTAGCATGGGACATCTTGAAGCAAACATACGACAGCTCCTCTGAATCACGTAAGATTCAGCTCCAAGACAACTTGGAAGACTTAAGGTATACTTTTTAACAATATGGATGAATTCTTACTCAGGTTTGATGCAATTAGAACTCAGTTAAATGGTTTAAATGTTACTCTTATAGATATTAGATTAATTACTATAATTCTTAAGAAACGTCTCCCTAAAGAGTTTCAGCAATTTATCACTAACATCCACTCTCAACTTTCTATTTCTAGTTTAGCTCCTCTTTTAACTTATCCTACTTTTCAAAATTTGTTACGTCAAGAGGAGGCTAAATTGTTACAATTTGGTATTATTAAATCTATTGAACATACTTTTGTATCTAAAACTCAAAATCCAAATAATAACTCCTATACTAATCATCATAACAATAATTATTCCAATAACAACAATAATTATCACAACAATAATCATCATAATAATGGTTATCATAACAATTATAATATACCCCATTGTAATTATTGTGGGAAAGATGGTCATGTGATCAATAATTGTTTTAAGAAACTTAAACATGAAAAGTCATCTCCTCCTAATAATGAAACCTATCATAACAATAAAACTCATCATGCTTTTACTATTCATTATGGGAAATCTACTTCTCATTTTGATGATAATACTATTTGGGATGAATATCATGATGATGGATATTCTTGGAATAACCCTCTTGATTACTATCTTCCTACTCAAAGTGATTATATGTTCTCTCCTTATGATGCAACGGAATTTGATGATCCTTTCTCTCATGTTAATGATATGTTTGACCAAGAAGAGGAAATTATATCTAACTTTCTTAATGTTACTTTGCAAGATATGTTTATTACTCAAGATGAAATTCATGATGATAGTACTAATCCTATGATTGTTGTGGAGGATAATGATAATACTAGTGATGCTTGATGCTTCATATTATGATGAATATGTTACAGATGTGTTTTATGCAACTAAAGATTGCATTTCTAATTCTATGACTCATGATTCACATTATGATGAACATGTTACAAATTTGTTTTATGCAACTGAAGATTGCATTCCCGATTATTTGCCTCATGATTCACAATATAATTTTTCTTTCCAAAGTGTTACTGATTCAGCACTAGGTGATCCCAATGATGGGCACTCTACTAGTGGTTTTTGCTTTTTTGCAGGCTCAAGTATTGATTATGCTCCACCTCTATTTTCAAATTGAAATGAATATACAAAATGCATAAATGCATCTCAAAAATCTTAATGGTCTCTTAAAGTTTTGGGCTCTCCTCAACATGCTACTCACTTTGCCAAAAGTCCTATGTAGTATTCAAGCTCCAAAGCACAAGTTGAAGACATGCAAGATGATCAAACCAAAGACATCCTAGTGAAGACTCTTTCAAAAGAAAAATCTCAAAATAATTGTAAACATTTGGGTTTGATACCTATTGATGTAATTACCTCAAATAAAGATTAAAGGGGGGTGTTAGAATTTAATCTTTCCTTGGTAAATATGTAAGGATAAACCAAGGTATCCTATTGTATTCATCCTCTAGTCCAAGTGGGAGGACATGTCTTATTTGTAATTTCCTTTATTAAGGAAAATAGATATTCCTCCTTATGAGGAATCCTACACTTGTCTCACACACTAGTGAAATGTGGCATTCACATAAATGGGAGTTACAATGTAACTCCTTTCTCACATCTCTATTAAGAGATGACTCTCCTTCTCTCATCTTAAGAGATACTTCTTCTTCTTGATTATTATTGTATGAGCTTGGCTCTCACTCTGTCTCTCTCTCTCTCTCATTCTTAGGCTTTTTGCCACTTTCATTATATCACAGGGTTTTTTTTATGCTTTTCCCCCTTCAAAATCTTGTCTCCTTTATTTCTTGGATCTTTGGTGAATCATCCTAATTTTTGCATTAATTCATGGTAAATCTTCTTACTCCTATCTCATTGAATTAAAAAATTTCCTGTCTCTCTTTATTTTTTTATTATTTTAACATTGATCCTTTTTGATGATCATGTCCTTAGACAAATAATACATGATTTAAAACTTTGATTTTAAGACATTCATTCAGAAATCAACCAAAATATCACGCTTTCATCATAGCTTATCTAGTTTAAAAACTTTCATCGATTCACTAGAAACACATGATTTCATCAATCAAGTCAACACTTGGAAAAAAAAATTCAATTTTTTTCAAATCCATATTTCAAGTGTAGTTCCATCCATTTCATACTTTTAATCCTGATAAAGATAAGGTCATGTAAGATCTCAGATCAAATTTGTGTTTGGTTCAAATTGGATTGGTATTGAAGATTTGATTAAGTATTCCACTTTTGTTTTTGATGAATTTTTCATCAAAAAAGCCAAAGCAGGGGCATTTGTCATCAAACAGAAGTGAAAAAAATATCGGAAATGAAATCAAAATTTATTATAAATTGACCTAAATCAACATAACTTGACCTAAATTGTCAAACTTTTCAACCATCTATCAAATTTTATTTCATTTCCGAGGGAGCATACCATTGGATAATTAGCATCAACAACATCATCATCAAAATATGGGCATGACCATCAAATCAGAGCGTAAGCTTTTAGTAGAATTTTTTTTGTTAATCAATCGAATGGGGCATCGCATCAAAGTATATCATACAATCAAGTATCACATTAGAATTTTTCATTTGATCAACCATCATATCAAGGATCAATCATCAGAATGACCATCAAAGAACATCATCAATTGAATGGACAACATCAAAACTACATCAATTTCATATCAGATATCGAGAATCAACCATCAAATAATATCAAATGAACATCAAAGATCAACTATCGATAAAACCAAGACCTATCATTGGCAAAATTAGAATATTCTTTGAATCGACACGCTTCACATGTCAACTCAAAGAGGGGCATTTGTCACCTAAAAATGGACAAAGACAATTAAGTAATAAATCAAAGAAAAGATAAAGGACAAGATCAAACTAATTGAATCAAATCAAACATTTAGCCAATCAAAATTAAAATGAAGTCTTAATTCAAGATGAATCAAAATTGAGAGCATTCTAATCAAGTTAAATCAAATCAATGTGTAATTAATTCTATTAATTGTATAGTTTGGAATTAAATAAAATCATCCCATTCAAGGGGTACATGGCTAAATAAATGAATTAAAATCAATTAATAAATCCTAATTTCTCTCAATGACAAAAAGGGGAGAAAAATCAATCAACCAATAGGATTTGTAGAAAAGCATTCACATGAATCAAGCCAAATACAATCTCAATCACTCATTCCAAAAGAGCATCTTGTCCACTCATCCTGTCTTCTTGTACCAAGCTTTGAGGACACAATATTTAAATTGTCTTCAAAGGGTGGAACCAAAGACTCAACTCAAGCTTAATCATGATCAACACAAATACACCCCCTACCCTTGCATAAATCTATAAAAGGAAGACCAAAATAAATCATAATTAATAACCACAAATCTGAGAATTGGATCTAACCTCTTGAAAATTATAGCTAGAAAGGCAATTTAGAGTTAATTTGAGCATTTCTATTTGGAATTGATTAATTATCTTAGCTTATCACTCATTTTCTCATTCTAGGACTATCATTAATGGTAGCTTGCTGAGAGCTTCACATTAACACTCTTGGATAGAGAGCCATAGGATGTCTAATTGATCATTCATTTTCTAAATAGATGTTATATTATGGTTTATTTAGTTTCTATTTCATTTATTGTTCAATACTAATTCTATGAAGGTACATTTTCTTGTACACATTTATTAATGGCACTCAATGTTCTTGCTGACCGACTTGTGTGTTTGGATGGATCAGCTTGGCCGACTAGTGCATTTAATTTTTGTCATGCTCCTCGAGTTGTGGATTGACCATTGGATGTGTGGGGACCTAGATCTAGTATGTTGCATTCTCCTATGTGGATCTCGATGCTAACATGATGAATTAATTATTGGAAGGCTATGTGAGAGCCGACTGATGTTACATTTAATATTTTTTTATCTTTGGAAGCTGATTGGGTTTTGGGATTTAAAGCCAACTTATGGTTGTGTAGTATTTAAGAGAGTGCTTGGGTAGTTGTTTATGAGGAGACAAAGGCAGATTTGGAAGGTAGAAGGAATTAGAAGAAGTGTAGCAGAGTTAGTAGCTTGTAAGAATAGGAACAAGAAGATTTCTTGTTGGCTTGCGAGCACAAGTTTAGATCTTTCTTGGAGTACCTACTAGTGTCTTGTTGTGTTACAGACCTAGACTAGTTGAAAGGTGTGTTGGTGTTGGAGATTTTCCAGCAAGCCAGTGTTGACTGTATGTTTGTCATTGATGACAACATATGGTAAGTAGCATGCATGGAAGACTTATGTAGTAAGTTTTTAGTATATACAACATGGACATGTTATCAACATGATATCATGGATGTAGAGGTTAATTGTTAGTACAGACAGTTATGTAGAAGATTGTGCCAGCAGTGTTCCTGACAGAGTTACAGGAAGTGTTCTATGGGTGATTGTCCGTATAGTTATCATGGAGCCTTGTGCCTTTGGATATGTGATGAAGACATGCTAGTGATGTTACATTCATGGATGTAGAGTCTGATATGAAGTAGAAGGGAAGTTATGTAGTCACCATTCACCAATTGTAGTTTCTTGTGTTTATTCAGAAGAGCTGACATAGATTTTATTGGTATAGGAGTTGCGCCTATCATATCAGTATGGCCCCTTGGATTAGTGATGAGAGAAGAGTCAAGAAGGTCTGGCTAAGAGCGCATGATGTAATTCAACTTGAGGAGAAAACTTTAGTAATATTGGTAGAGTTGAGAGTGTGTAGCGTGTGTCTATATTTACTACTATTGGACAAGTCCTAGTTTATATTGTGTGCTTAGTAGAGCCAACAACAATATTATTGGAGAGTGTCATTGTTTCTCTATTATGATTTCAAGGTGGTTCTAACATGCTTACTTGATTATATTATTTAGAGAGAAGATATTTATAGGCAGTCATTTTTTATTGCTAAGACATGGTTCAGAGTTGATTGTGAAGAGAAAAGCAAAGTGTGTGAACTGTTGAGCCATTAGCAGAAGGTCTATGTGACCAAGTAAAGATTTTTTTCTATACATTGGAACTGATCCAGATAGTAGGTCAAAGCATAGTTCACCAAGATCTAGATATAGTGTGTATTTGTTATTCACAAGGTTGTAGCCTTCACCCCTTTGAGCAGTGTGCTCTCAAATAGTGTGTTCTCACCCCTAATAGGTTTAATTGTAAAAGACTCCTAACAGGGTCTAACCCTTGACTAGGTTAGTGTACTAAATGCACTATAAAGACAACTCCTAATAGGGTTAAGGATCTTGTAACAAGGATCATTATACACTAGTGAAGATTATTAGTGGGTGTCAATTCCCACTAGGTTTTTTACCTATTTGGGTTTCCCCATAACCAAAATATTGGTGATGTGTTAAAGTTTTATTTCGTTATGTTTATTCTTTATGTTTAAGTATACTTAATTGGATAAATAATTGAAGCTTCTAGATAACTAATTCACCTCCCCCCCCCCCCTTTTATCTCTTGGGACTATTCTTAACAATTGGTATTATAGCCAAGTGCCTTGGAGAGAAATTTTAACAGATTGAGGTTGATCAGATGGTATTCTTTATAAAAGATAGTCCTAAGTTTGATGGAGAGAATTATCTTAATTGGAAGAACAAGATGATGACACATTTGCAGTGCATTACTTTTGAATTTTTTGAAGTGGCTATCAAGAAGTTAAGATCCCCTCTCTAGTAGATCTTGCAAAAGATGATGTTACTAGCAAACAGAAGGATTTGTTCCATCAAAATGAAATAGAAAAAGAAGCCCTTATTAGTGCCCTATCAGATAGTGAGTTTTCAGACATAAAGAAAGTAGACACGGCCCATAAGATATGGAAGCACCTAGAAGACATATTTGAAGGAGATAAACAAGCAAACGATGTGCGTAGAAAAACATGGAAGAAAAAATACAATGCATTAGAGATGCTACCTGAAGAAAACATCAAAGCTTACAACCAAAGGATTAATAAAGCGGTTGCAAGAATCAAGAACAATGGTGGAGAGATCTCAGAAGAAGACATTATGGATAAGTTGATGACTACTCTCACAATAGAGTATGAAAACAAGACCAACATCCTTGTTGAGACCATGTAGATTACATAAAATTTCAAAAGAGAGACCTTGATCAAAAAAATTTCATCTTTTGAGATTTGAAGATTGAACACAGAACCTAAAAGTGAGATAGCCTTCAAAGCATCAATCCATGGTAATAAATATGCAAACACTTCTAGTAATTTTGATGATGATGATGAAGAGAAAGCACTAGATGATTTCATTGCTATAATTGCTAAAAGAGAAAGGAAAGGAAAAGGGAAATATGAAGGTCAATTTCCATTTAAATTCTTTTCATGTAATAAGATTGGTCACTTAGCATCTAAGTGTCCTACAAGAGCTGAAAAGTTCAAAAATGACTACAAGCCTAAGTATTCAAAGGAATGTTACTATGCTAGACATGGAGTATCAGATGATGATTCAATTGAAGATGATATTGGATTCATTTCTATTATAGAGAAAATGAATAATGAAATGGATCATGAAGATGAGAAAAAAAAAGAAAAAAAGTTAGCATTGATTTTACAAGAAGACATAAGGATAGATTGGATCATAGATAGTGGTTGTTCACATCACATTACATGTGATAAAGACATGTTTGTTCATCTAGACAAATACAATGGTGGAATGGTTAGTTTTTGAGATAATACTCCTAAACCTATCATTGGAAGATGAGCTATCACATTGGATGGAAAGAACAACACTGATAATGTTATCTATGTAGATGGTTCGAAACATAACCTTCTTAGTGTTGGGCAGTTACTTGAAAAAGGTTATTAGCTAGAGTTAAAAGACAACAAATGCATCATTAACAACAAGGATGGTGTTATGATTGCATCAAGTTCAAAGACTAAAGGTCATGTTTTTCAACTTAATTCAGAGGCAATTTGTTTTGTTGCTAAAGTTGATGACAGTTAGCTATGGAATAAAAGACTATGTCATATCAATTTTGATAACATAGTAAAGATAAGTAATGTGAAGGAAGTTAGAGACCTACCTAGCATAGCAAAGCCAGTTGATACTATCTACAGGGAATGTGTAATGGGAAAGAATGTGAGGAATTCATTCAGGAGCAAGCATAATTCAGTAGAGAACAAGTTGGATCTGATTCATACAGACCTATGTGGACCAACTCAAACAAGGTCATACTATGGTGAAAGGTATTTCATTTTATTTTTTGATGATTATACTAGAATGATGTGGGTTGCATTCTTGAAAGATAATTTAGAAGCTTTTGAGAAGTTCAAAATATTCAAAGCTAAGGTTGAGAATGAATCTGGACTAAAGATAAAATGTCTAAGATTAGATAGAGGAGGAGAATTCACCTCTAGCAGATTCTATGAGTACTGCAAAGAACATGGCATAAAAAGGTAGTTGAGTGCACCTAGAACCCCTCAGTAGAATGGGATTGCAAAGACAAGGAATAGGATCATCCTTGATATAGCACGCACCATCATGATTGAAGGAAAATTTGCACACACCTATTGGAGAGATGCAATCAATACAACAGTTTATACCATCAACATAATTCAATTGAGGCTTGGAAAAGATAAGACACCATATGAGCTATGGTTTGGTGATGTTTCCACAATAAAATACTTTAGAATCTTTGGAAGAAAGTGCTACATCAAGAGGGATGAAGCAATAAGCAAGTTTGATGCAAGAAGTGATGAAGGTATTTTCCTTGGTTACTCTACTAAAAGTAAAGTTGATAGATGTTTTAATTTGAGATTGAAGAAGATCATTGAAAGTGCCCATGTTAAGATAGATGAAAAGTTTATGATTCAAGAAAGATATCATGATTATTCACCTATGATTGAAGAAGAACCTAGACCTTCCACTAGTGAGATAGTTGTTGAAGAGATATTTGACAACATTGATGTATTGTTCAATGACCCTAAAGCAAGTGAAGAAGAAACTCAAAAGGCAGATGAGACAGTATCACCTAAAGTTCCAAAATTTAAATCTAGATATTATTCTAAGGATGACATTATTGGAGATCAGAGTGGAAAATTCATGACAAGATCAAAAGAAAAGAATTCAGCAAGCAGTGAGGCAGTATGTTTACTATCTCAGATTGAACCTTTAAGTGTTGAAGATGCATGTAATGATTCAGATTGGCATGATGCTATGAAAGAAGAACTAAATCAGATTATCAAGAATGATACTTGGGAATTGGTCCCAAGACCTAGTTATAAGAATGTAACTGGAACAAAGTGGATATTCAGAAACAAGATGAATGATGAAGGTACAATAACAAGGAATAAAGCAAGATTAGTATGCAGGGGATATGTGCAAAGATAAGGTATTGATTATTTAGACAAATTTTCACCAGTAAGAAGATTAGAAGCCATTAAGTTGTTTCTAGCTTATGCAACATTCAAAAACTTCAAATTTTATCACATGGATGTTAAGTCAACATTCTTGACTGGAGAGATAAAAGAAGTATACATTGAGTAGCTAGAAGGATTCACTTTATCAGATAAACCTGATATGGTATGTAGATTGAAGAAAGCCCTCTATGGACTTTAGCAAGCCCCTAGAGAAACATATGAGAGACTTGATGGATATCTAAAAAAAATTGGATTCAAGAAAGGAGTAGTAGATTGTAATCTATTCCTAAGAGAAACATCTAAAGGTTTACTACTTGTAGCTATATTTGTTGATGACATTATCTTTGGGGGTAATGACAAACTTAGTGCAAAATTTGCTAAGGAGATGTAGAGTGAGTTTGAGATGAGCATGATTGGACCTATCAAATACTTTTTGGGATTGAATGTGCAGCAAACAAAAAAAGGTATATTCATAAATTAGACCAAATATGTGAAAGAAATCCTAAAGACACTCAAGATGGATGATTGCAAGACAATGGGTACACCTATGATAACATGATGCAAGCTTACAAAAGAAGATGACTCTCTAGTAGTAGATACAACATTGTATAAGTCTATGATTGGTAAACTCATATATCTTACTCAAACTAGACTAGACATTTCCAATGTAGTTGGTATTGTTGGAAGATTTATAGCAGAGCCTAAAAAAAGTCACCTCATGGTAGTAAAAAGAATATTCAGATATTTGTAGGGCACTATAGATTATGGTCTAGTATCCTAACTTAGAGAATGTTGAGCTTCATGTTTATAGAGATGCTAATTGGGTAGGATGCGTTGATGATAAAAAGAGTACATCAGGTGGAGCAGTGTTTCTTGGTGACAGACTTGTCACTTGGACAAGCAAGAAACAAAATTGTATTTCTCAGTCAACAGCAGAAGCAGAGTATGTTGTAGCAACCCTTAATTGTTCTACAATTTTTTGGATCAAGCAGATTATAAAGGACTTTGGTATTCAGATTGATTATCCTATTACTATTCATTGTGATAATACTAGCACTATCAACATGTCAAAGAATCATGTGATGCATGAAAAGACAAAACACATAGAGATCAAGTATCACTTCCTTAGAGAGAAAGTGGTAGAGAAAGAAGTAAAGTTGGACTATGTGAGCACTAAAGATCAGTTGGCAGACATATTCACAAATCCTTTGCCAAAGAATACTTTTGAGTATCTCAGGGAGAAGCTGGGAGTAATTCCCTTCCCTGATTCTGATTAGAAGAAAGCAGAGCATTAGTCCTTAGGGACTGATGGATGGTTGACTACTCTACTTTAGGAGTAGTACTGATACTTAAAATGATTGGCACCCTTTTCCATTGATGTTAAAGGGGGAGTAATATATAGTCATGAAAAATAGAAGTAAAGGAGTAATATACTAAGGGGGAGTAGTATTTAGTCATGTAAGAAGTTTAGTTGAGGAAATGGAGAATGTTATAAAAGAAAATTTTATTTGGTTTGGTGGTGTTTTTCATTTCATATGTTGCCGTCAATGCCAAAGGGGGAGATTGTTGGAGATTTTCCAGCAAGCCAGTGTTGACTGTATGTTTGTCATTGATGACAACATATGGTAAGTAGCATGCATGGAAGGCTTATGTATTAAGATTTTAGTATATACAGCATGGACATGTTATCAGCATGATATCATGGATGCAGAGGTTAATTGTTAGTATAGATAGTTGTGTAGTAGCTTGTGTCAACAGTGTTCCTGACATATTTATAGGCAGTGTTCTATGAGTGATTATTTGTACAGTTATCATGGAGCCTTGCACCTTTGGATATGTGATGAAGACATGCTAGTGATGTTACATTCATGGACACAGAGTTTGATATACAGTAGAAGGGAAGTTATGTAGTCATCATTCACTAGTTGTAGTTTCTTGTGTTTATTCAGAAGAACCAACATAGATTTTATTGGTACAAGAGTTGTGTGTATCATATCAGTATGCGCCCTTGGATTATTGATGAGAGAAGAGTCAAGAAGGTTGGTCTAAGAGCACATGATGTAATTCAGCTTGAGGAGAAAGCTTCAGTTAATTTGGTAGAGCCGAAAGTGTGTAGCATGTGTTTACATTTATTAATATTGGATAGGTTCTAGATTGTATTGCATGCTTAGTAAAGCTGACAACAATATTATTGGAGACTGTTATTGTTTCTCTATTATGATTTCGAGGTGGTTCTAATAGGTTGACTTGATTTTATCATTTAGAGAGAAGATATTTATAGGAAATCATTTGTGATTGCTAAGACATGGTTTAGAGTTGATTGTGAAGACCAGAGCAAAGTGTGTGAAGTGTTGAGCCATTAGTAGAAGGTCTATGTGACAAAGTTAAGATTTTGTGATATACATTGGAACTAATCTAGACAATAGGTCAAAGTGTAGTTCACCAAGATCTAGATATAGTGTGTATCTATTATTCAGAAGGTTGTAGCCTTCACCCCTTTGAGTAGTGTACTCTCAGACAGTGTGTCCTCACCCCTAACAGGGTTAATTGTAAGAGAATCCTAACTAGGTCCGACCCTTGACCAAGTCAATGTACTAAATGCATTGTAAAGACAAATCCTAATAGAGTCCATGATCTTCTAATAAGGATAATAATACACTAGTGAAGATTATTAGTGGGTGTCAATTCCCACTAGGGTTTTTACCTATTTGGGTTTCCCTATAACCAAAATATTGGTGTTGTGTTCAAGTGTTCTTTCATTGTGCTTATGCTTTATGTTTAAGTATACTTAATTGGATAAAGAATTGAAACTTGTAGATAACTGATTCACCCCCCCCCCTCTCAGTTATCTCTTGGGACTATTCCTAATAGTTGGATCCTGCATGATCCTGTTGAACTGTTGTAATCTTTGATGTATTTGGCCATAAATGAGAAGGCCTTATAGCTTGGCATGTTTCTTGTAAGCTTGGTTACTGATGAATAAAGAATATTTTGATTCTATATTGTGTTGTGTTGTGTTCTTCTGCATTGTTTCTATTTGGATGCAAGTTTGGATAGTCCTTAATTAGATCCTTCTTGCTTCACTACATAAAAATGGTAATAGAGTGATTTGATCTTGTTTGGAGAAAGGTTGGTGAAGAGATTATGTGCAATCTAAGTTGTAGTCCATGTTACTAAACTTGTAAAATGGTGGCCTAGTTGTTCATGCGAGGTAGAAGATTGCGATATGACTTGCATACAACTCAGAGGTTGTCACAAGGTGGTCTATGTTGGGTTTTTTGTAGAGGGTTTTCAAAGATCTTTGGAGATGTCTCCGAGAAAATTGGACCCTGGTGCAATTGCAGATCTCTGTGATGTGGTGGAAGCAAAGATTTATGAAAGGTTTTCTCTGTGGGAAATAGATTTGTTGAGCCATATGGAGAACCAAGTGGATAACCTTGTGAAGGAAAGTGTTGTTGAGCTTTGTAAAGCTTACTAGAGTTGGGACATGCCAATCCAAAAGAATGTTGTATGGCCTGTTAGAAGACTATTCTAAGAGAGAAGACATCTTGACAAGGTTGTTGTTGTTGTTGCTAAGTTACCTATGCTTGCTGACTATGTTTTTGACCTTGTTAATGTTGGTGAGGAGATTGGTTTTCATGTTCAGTCGGTTGTGCCTAACATGGAGATTGTAGAGCATCTAGTTGTACTTGGTTAGGTTGCCATTGATGATAAGTTACCTTCTATTGAACACCTTTTGATGATGGTGTTATCAAATTTCTTTTGTTTTGTGTTGAGGTATAGATGTTTGCTGGTTGCGAACTTGAGTCACTAGTTGACAATGATAACTCTTGTGATGAGATTCTTAGATGGGATTCTGACTTGATACTTGGTGATGGGTTGAAGGCTTGGTTTTTTTGGGATGTTGAACATTATGACTAGTTGGTAACAGATTGGTTAAGGAGGACTTAGCTGATGAACTTTTGTATTTTCCTAGCTTCATGGATTGACAAGCCTTGTGTAAAGATGAAGTGGATGGGGGATTTTCTTGAAGGAGAAAAGTGTGGGATGCACTTTCTTATTTACCTGAGGTGTTTGATGCATGGGCATCCTTAGTTCCTAAAGATTCTAGCAGTCTCACTAACTGTCTGGTGGAGTTTGGTTAATTGACTAGTGATCTTGGTAGAAGACTGGAGTTTCTTGATCTTTGGTGATAGTTCTCAGTCAGAGTCTATTTGGCTTCACTGATGGAGCTCGATGTTCATGGTAAAGGTTCTCAGATGGAAGTACCAATGGAGCTTAGTGGATGATGGTCACTCATTGACTCAGTGTTTCTAATGCTCGGTGCTTGGTTACCGATGGGGTCTCAATGTTTATTAATGGAGCTCAGTGTTGTTTTTGACTGACTTGTGTGTTTGGATGAATCGGCTTGGCTGAATGGTGCATTTAATTTGGGCCACACCCCTTGAGTTTTGGATTAACTGTTGGACATGTGGGGACCTAGATATGGAATGTTGCATTCTCCTATGTGGATTTGGATGCTGACATGATGAATTAAATGTTGGAAGGCTATGTGAGAGCTGACTGTTGTTACATTTAATATTTGTTTGTCTTTGGAAGCTGACTAGGTTTTGGGATTTAAAGTTGACTTATGGATGTGTAGTATTTAAGAGGGTGCTTGGGTAGTTGTTTAGGGGGAGAAAGAGTTATATTTGGAAGGTAGAAGGAAGTAGATGAAATGTAGTAGAGTTAGTAGCTTGCGATCTTAGGAACAAGAAGATTTCTTGGTGGCTTTTGAGCACAACTTTAGATCTTTCTTGGAGTACCTACCAATGTCCTATTGTGTTACAGACCTGGGCTAGCTGAGAGGTGTGTTGGATCCTGTGTGATCTTTTTGAACTATTGTAATCTTTATGTATTTTTCCATAACCAAGAAATCCTTATAGCTTGACATGTTGCTTGTAAACTTGGTTACTGATGAATAAAGAATATTTAGATTCTATATTGTGTTGTGTTGTGTTATTCTGCATTGTTGGTGTTTGGATACAAGTTTGGATAGTCCTTAATTAGATCCTCCTTTCTTGATTACATCAACATTCATCATCATAATGCAGAAGTCTTGTGGGATCCATACCTTTTTCTCCTAATATTCCTTCAATCTTTAAAATTAACCGATTCACCAAGACAAAAATGATAACAAAAAATTTGTCACATTTAATTTTATATGCATTTAGGATTTTACTGCCGAGACCCTTAAATCATCCAAAAATATGTTTAAAATATTTAGTTTGTTCAACACAATGTTTCCCCCTTGTACTATAATTTTTTACAATAAAATATTTTATGTTGTGATTTCATTGATAGCTTTGTTTTATTATCCTTTAAAACATATCATGTTGTAACAACACAAAATAAAAATCTTTTTGTTTAGCTACCTCTGAGCCAAAGTACTCTAAAACAAATTTTGGGGATGATTTATGCACCAAAGCTAGGTGCAACCTCTTTGTCTGATGTATCTACTTATTTCTTCCTCCATATCTTGTTTATTTCATTTTTATATTCTTCTACATTGATCCTTTTTACAAGCACTCATTGACTTGTTGATGTGTCATGATTTTGATTCTTTTTTGTGCAATGTTTGGAAATGTGTCCACTCTTATTGTAATTAAAATATCTTTCTCAATTTTATGTTCTCACTCTAGATCTAAATTCATAATCTTTATTTCTAAATCCATTGCTTAGCTAGAAATATCTAAAAAAGTGTATGTCCTTTTGATTTATTTAGCTTCTACAACTACTATCCAAGTGACCAAAATTCTTACAAGTAAAGAATTGAGTGTTCTATTTTATCTTAATTATGCATTCTATAGCCTTATATCCAAAATTATTAAAAAATAAACCAATAACCATTGTAAGATGGGTACCTTTGAACATTTGGTTGTTTGATTGGAGGTTTTCTTGTTGAATTCTTCAAATGTTGGATTTTCTTTCATTATGGTGTCTCTTCATTTCTCTATTCTATTTTAGTTTCATTTTGTTTGTCTTTTCCTTTTGTGGTTTGAATTGTGTTAGCACAAGTGAAAAATTCCATGGTTGAATCATATTTTCCAGGTCTCTGCAGTTATTTTTTCCATTTTTTCAAATTCTAGCCGTTTGCAGGAAAAACCCTAAGTGTGCCCTTTCCCTATTCTAATTTGTCTTTACCTTTTCAAGCCACTTAAGTCTTGTAAAATGCATGTGTTCTTTTCTTCCCATTCAGTCGCTTGGTTGCTTAATCCTTAGCGGACATTTTTAGACTTTCAGTGATTCAGAAAACATGTCAGTCGCGCATTCTCCAAGTTCCCCGGTGGTTAGCTTTTTCTCTCAGTGATTACGCGAACACAGTGTTCACGTAATCTCTTATTATCGGGCAGTTATGTCTTAGCATCAGGCAACTTGGCATGGTGGTTTCCTTTTCTTTGGTCATGTATTCGTATGTTTTGTGGGCCCAGCATCTTGCAGTCTTTTCAAATCAATGGCTAGCGTATGATCTTAAGGGTCATTTTTGACATATGAGGCTATAAGACCAGCCATTGATTTCTGCTGTGTCAGTGGTTTGTTAGAACAGGGGTGAGATTCTTAATCAAAGGTGGGCATGTGTTCTGGTGGAATCTTCATGGCTTATAAGGGTTTAAGACTGACCATAGATTTGTTTCATGTCAGGGGATCTGTCAGGGAAGTATAAAAGGGTTGATCTAACAGTTGTCGTAAGATCTGATAGAATCTGTCAGATGCATGAGATATTACGACCACCATTGATCTCATTTTAGGCGGGCCCAATTTTTGGTCTAAGGTTTTTGGTGATATGGACAAGTTTTTGGCGGCACTGATAAAGTCTTCTGTGTCCCCTCATTCACAAAGTTTTTTGGTAGGATTCTAGAATCTTTTAGCGATTCAGCGAGTACGTGTTTCCTGAATGTCTAGATAAAATGGTAGTGTTTCAAATTTTTCAGAGAATTGGCAAAATGTCTTTGGTCGCTAATTTGCTAGATAGTTAGTGGGTCCTCAATTTTCTCATGTATTCACCAATTCACAAAGAGTAACCTGAGGTTAGGAAGGGACTTCATGATTCAGCGAATGCAACCATTCGCTGAATCGTTTGACTTAACCACAGTCAAGGAAGGCATTAAGAAACTAAATTTTTTCCCTTCAGTTGCATGTTCGTAGGATAAAATAAAGGGTTAAAGGTCAGCCAAAAATTGTGGGACCATTTTTCCAGATGTTGCTAAGGTGTTGTGTTGTGATTGGTTGAGCTGGAAAGAAGTGTAGACACATCAGTAGCCCCGAGAGATTCTAAGGAATGTAGAGATGGAGGATCTGACGATTGTCATATCTTCGCATAGAATCTCTTGAGCCTATGCGATCTTATGACAGTTGTTCATTTTAAAGCTTACGAAGAAGTGGGTCCAATACACCAATTCATTGCTGATGTGCTCTATTTTCATTGGTTTGAAGGTTTTATGAGGTGGAAAAGTGATTTTTAAAGGTTTTGTTAACTGTTGAAGAATTCTACGAGCTACCTGATCTGTCAGGAATAAGATAGATCAACGGTCACATTTTAAAGTTGATCTAGTTACCATTTTTTATTTGAATTCAAATTTCTTGCAGGGTTTTGCTAGGGTTTTTTATGCAAAAAGTTGTAAAATGAAGTAGTGGCCATG
The DNA here is from genome assembly GCA_027943335.1 of Chamaecyparis obtusa. NCBI lineage: Eukaryota > Viridiplantae > Streptophyta > Pinopsida > Cupressales > Cupressaceae > Chamaecyparis > Chamaecyparis obtusa. Next base: position 214,417 of record BSBK01000985.1, on the reverse strand, counting down.
AATTAAATTCTTCAGTATAGATTTCAGTTGGGGAAGGATATAGAAGACATAAACTATTGATAGAATCCAATTTTTCTTCCTATGATGCTAAGCCAAATGATTTTTCTGGTTGATTAATTTTAGAGGGGCATTCATTGTAGTTTAAGAATGAGATGATAAAATTAGATTTGTTGAAAAAGAGCCAAGGATAGCATTGAAGACAAAAGCACATCGACTCAATTACAAAATATCTCACCTGTTTTAGTAGTGCAGTTATTGTAAACCCTTTAGGGTTGTTGTAAATTCTTTTAGGTTAATTTTTTGGTAACCCTAGAATGATCAGTTGCTTGTTGCATCTCTTGGTATAAAGGGATTTTTCATGATCATTCTGAGGGATTGGAGTTTAGGTGTTAAAAGGATAGAAATGTCTAAAACCCTAGCTTTCAGTCAAGGGTTGTAATATTTTATATCATTTTATCAAAAAATAGAGAAGAAGTATAGATTGATGTTAGTATCTTGCAAGCTTACTATTCTGGATACTATATGCATATGGTGAAAGGTTATACTTAATACAAACTTCAGATCTTTGCTCTCCTTTTCTCTATTCTTTGAATCTTTAAATCTTTGTATAAAGGTTTATGTGAATGTATTCATGCTTTGAGTTCCAACCTAGGGTTAGATTAAAATATTTCTCAAAGTGGGATATGTGTTCTTAGAGTTTATGTGAAGGATTTTCATAAGCAGGAAAGAGTTGGGATATATTTGTATTTATGTCTAGAGACCAATTTCAGACACCATTGTATTCATCCTTTTCCTTGATATTTTTCCCAATGGATAAGGCACTAGCCTATATTCTCCTATCTTTGTGTTGAGAAGAGTGATTCAAACCTTATGATCCCAATCATTCAAATCACTACCAGTTTTTTAATTTTATTTACATTTATGTATTGTCCTATCCAGTGATGGAGATTCAATGAAAAATAGGTTCTTGTTTAGTACTTTCTCACCATATTCATATGTTGAAAGATCCAATAAAGAAATAAGGGGTGGAGTTAGAATTATTAGTCAGAGTTAATACTATTGGATCAAGTGTACCCGCCTTGGTTTTATAGAGCCAGAAGTAGAACAGGGAAATCTTATCCATATAGTTGGTCCAATTGCTCATAGATTGCTCACATTTAGAACTAACCAATCCTTAATATCCATCATGGGCATATTGGTATCTCATGAAGTGTAAAATCCTATCCAGGAACCAAGAAATTGGTGACTCTATTGGGGAGTGATAAACAAGTCTTGTTAAAGAAATCAGAATTTCTGGTGTTTTCATTGATAAATCAAGTTTCAGATTGATTCAGCCCTTTCAGGTCACTATCAAATCAGTGATTCTACTAGAGAATAGAGAAATATTATCAAGAGCAAATAGTGTAGGTTTCAAGTTGAGCTAGACACCTAACCTACCTATTTCAATCATTTGACATCTTTGGTGTTACAAATTAGTATAGATAACATGGGTACAAGTTGAGCTTAGACTCCTGGCCAGCTTATCATTTATCCAGTGGACTTCATTAAAGAGTATAAGAGTTAGTTTTAGTAAGGTTTCAAATTATCTCACATTTTGTGAGTGGTGACTCTGAGCATCTCTATAGCTAGTGTTTTAAGTAATATATAAGTATTTGTTTCAAAATCACAAGGTCATGGAGGAAGGAACACCTAGAAGAAAGCTTGTAGGGTTTGCTTCCAGCCACATCGAGAAGAACTCAGGTTAGGAAAGAAAAAAGTGTTGATGATACATCCCTAACCTGGAAGCAAAAGGGAAACCTAAGGTGGGAGGGTCCTACTCCTCCTAGTCAGCAAGGAAATGCCTCAGAATATGAGGAGGCAGTTGATCTAGGTCTAAACCAGTATGAAGACTATTACTCCCCCATAGACAGAGAGGGTGAAAGACCATCCCACAATAGAAGGCTTTTAGGAAAATTTAGTAGGTCTAGAAGAAAAAGTAGGGGTGGACAGGATTTTGTTCCCCCCTTTAACCCTTGATTCATCAATACACCAAGGCCCCCATGAATCTCAGGATCAGCAAGAACAGCCCTAAGCATAACAAGATGAGTCTAAAACTACTTTGCCTGATTCTAAGGAAATTTTTGAGGAAGTATATGAATTGGAAAGAAGAATTCAAGAACAAGCAGCCATTAGGCAAAAGAGAGAAAATGAGAAGGAAGAAAGGGTCAGACATGCCATGATCAAGGTTGACCAATTAAGAAGGCAGCTGTTGGATTTAGAGGCTATAAATTATGTTCCTATTCCTGAAAAGACAAAAGAGTTGCATGTTGTCCATAAGACTTATGAAGGTAGGAAACCAAAGGATAAAGGGAAACAAAAGGAAACAAGAATTTCAATTAAATAACCTATAGCCCCTAAAATTCCTATAGACTAGGCCTTAAGATTGGAAGCCGACCTTGAGAAGGCTAAAAAAGAACAGGAATTGCTAGCCAAAGAACTTGAAAAGGCACAACTAGAGGCTGCAACATTAGAAATGAAAAAGAAAATTGATTTTCTTAAAAGGTCTGTAGGACCTACAAATTTTGCTAGTTCTACCATGTCACAAGGAGCAAATGTCACAAATTCAGCAAATTAGACAACTGGTGTTCCCCCACCAGGAGGTTTTAAAGGTGCTGCCACTACAAATAATAATGCATCTACATCTCAGGGTGCTGGTATTTTTAATTTAGGGGTTATACATGAAATATGTAAACAATTGTTTTTTACTGGTATCCCTGGTTATCCTAATCCCATCCCTAAAGAAATCAGAAAGAAACTTCCTAAATTCACAAGAAGCAATGTTGTAACTTGTGAGGAACATTTAAAGAAATTTATTGATGTCATTGATGACTATAACATTGTTCCTGATGATGTTATCATGAAACTATTTGTGCAATCCCTAATAGAAGATTCAAGGGATTGGTTTAGGGCTTTGCCACATGGTAGCGTAGGTTCATGGGATCAGATTAGGCATTGTTTCAAAGAGTAGTATGGTGAAAAAACACATGAAGGTTTTATGCTGAATGAATTCAATAACATAAAAAAGAATTTCAATGAAGATGTTGTTGAGTTTAATGTTAGATTTCAAAAGGTCATGCATAAATTGTTGCAGGTTATCAGATTGGATGATAGGGTGTGTCTTGTCACATATTTAAATGCTTTTGGTTCTAAGATGGGTTAACTATTGAGAAATAAAAATCCAAGGAGTCTGGTTGAAGCTTACAAGCTAGCTGTGAACATAGAAAGCAACCAGAGAATCTCAAGAAAGTTGGGAAGGAGAGAAGATGATAGGTCTCCTTTGTTAAATAGAAAAGATCCAGGAAAGCCTCAAGGTCCAAAACCTAAGGATGATGAAATCCTAAAGAAGATTCTAAAAGCAATCAAAGATCTTAAGCCTAGTGAAAACAAAGGTAATAAAGCTGCAGGAGAGGATAAGCCCCCCTTTAATAATTTCAACAAATTGCCAAGAATGTAGAATTACCCCTACAACACTCAATGGAAAGATGGGAATCCTTTTATTCCTAAGAAAAGAGATAAACCAAATGATAGTACCCCTAATCCATTACAAAGAAATTCAATGAATGTAGTGGAAGAAGTCCCATGGTGTGTTGCTTGTCAGTCACCACATGATCCTGATTATTGTACCATATCCCAGAATGTTTCTACACATGAAGAGCAAGAGTACAATGAGGAACAGCCTTATGATGACCAGGGATGTGGGATGTTTTCTTCTCATGTTTTGAGTGAGGTAGACTTTGCTGAAGAGGATGAAAATCAGGATGCTTCACATTCCCAAACTAGAAATGAATCATATCATCAACAAGTTTTTTCAGATGATGAAGATAGTGAGCCTAACAACATCCATTGTAATGTTCAAAATAATGAACAAACAACTACTTTGAGAAGACCTTATGATGAAGAAATTGCTTTGATAACAACCAATTTGGTTACTCAAGAAAAAGAAAATTATAACTTAAGGAATAGAGTTGTTGGTGATGTAGATCCCAAGCCAGCTGGTATTTTTATCAAGAAGACATATAAGAATGTAAAAAATTCACAAGAAAAGACTAATGATGCTAATCCTATTGATAAAGTCAAGGTAAAGAAAGTTTCCAAGCCTAATATTGTTTATAAGGTAAAAACTAAGCCTACTACTGAGGTCGTACCAATTTTGCAAAAGAAAGGCAAGGCTCAAATTGACAAACCTATAGATACATCAACCCAAGAAGCTGATAAAGAGATTGCAAATTCAAAACCAGATGTACCTAATTTAAAATATGTTCCAGTTGACATGAGTAAATTGTTGTCTCAAATCACTATCAAAGTTCCATTATTAGAGATGATGAGAATAGAAGAACATAAGAAAAATGCCTTGAAATGGGTAAAAAGTGTAGTACATACTGATGCTCAAAAAAGAGAAAAAACTGAGAAACAAGTAGCAATTGTGGATGAAGAAGATGAAAATTGTAGTGAGGAGATTGTTTCTAAAATCCCTCAAATTTATTTGGACACAAATGTTGTTAGTACTACAGAAGGATCAGTTGATCCTTTTTTCTTAACTCTATAAATAAATGGAAAGTTGCTAAAGAATTGCATGATTGATTCTGGAGCATCAAATACTGTTATGCCTATTGAGGTTATGGGGTCATTGGGATTAAAAGTGGATACATCTCATGGTAGGTGTCAAGCTATGGATTCAAGAGAAGTACTAGTTATTGGTACTATTAAGGCTTTGCCTTACAGATTGGCTGCGTACCCCAACTAACAATTGACCATGAGTGTCTTGGTAGTGGATATTCCTCCCCAGTATGGAATGTTTCTATCAAGAAAATGGAGTGCCTCTATGGGAGGCAGCATATAGTGTGACTTACCATTTGCCACTTTTAATTTTGAGGGATAGAATATCAAAGTCACTAGGGAATCTAGAACCCCACACATGATTGAAGAAGAAGAACAGGACAACATGAATTGTTTCCTTGATAATGATATTAATGCCTTCAAGGTCCAAGATAAGGAAGCAAAGGAAGGCGTTGAGCCTCCCCACAAATAAGAAAGCCAAGAAGGATGGATTGACCTTGATAATCTCTGGACCATGTATTTTGATGGAGCAAATAGCAAAGAGGGATCTGGAGCTGGAATATTGCTCATATCTCCAAATGGTAAAACTTTCAAGTTCTCATTTACTTTATTATTTTCATGCACAAATAATGTTGCACAGTATGAGGCTCTATTAATTGGTCTAAGATTAGCATCAAGGCATGGCATAAATTTTTTGAAGGTTACAGGTGATTCTGAGTTAGTCATATCCCAAATTAGATCAAAATATGCTTCAAAGAATCAGAAGTTGAAACAATATAGGAATGCAGTATGGGATGAGATTGAAAGCTTTAGTGCTTTTAATATTTGTTGGATGGAAAGAAGTCAGAATAGGATGGAAGATTTGTTGGCTAATATAGCCCTTAGACCAGAAGATTTTACATTTGTAGATGTTTCTAATATAGAGGTACAAGCTAGACCTTCCATCCCTGACAATCTAGATAATTGGCAACTTTTTTCTGATGACCAAGATATATTAAGGTTTCTCCATTGTAAATTTCACTTTGGTGATAAAGAAATAGATTTTAGTGCTTATGTTAATATAATGAATGGCAAAGATGTCATCTTTGGGAAAGAGGTTTTGTAACTAAAATCAAACAAGGTTCCTAAGGGACTAGTTGCTCTTGAAAGGACATTTGACAATAAAGACAAGGCTTTCTGTACTAGTACTAATAAAATCAATGAGCTTGAAGAGATAAACTTGGGCACAGGGATAGTTCCCAAGAAATTTTATATAGGTAGGTCTCTCTCCCCAAGAATTAGAAAAAATTTGATTGACCTTCTTAGAAAATTTAGGCATGTTTTTGCCTGGTCTTATGAAGACCTTAAAGCTTATAGGGAGGACCTTTTTCAGCATGAGGTCCCACTCAAGGAAGGCACAAAACCTTTCAGACAAAAATTAAGACATGTTAACCCTACCTAGGCACCCAAAATGCAGAGTGAACTCAAGAAGATGATGGATGCTAGAATAATCAAGCCAATCAGGCATTCCACTTGGGTTTCAAATTTAGTGCCTGTCAGAAAAAAGAATGGTGATATTAGATTATGTGTAGATTTTAGGAATCTTAACATAAATTCTCTAAAGGATAATTATGGATTACCAAATATGGAGAACATGTTGCAAAAGGTCACTAGATCAGAATTGATGTCCATGATGGATGGCTTTTCTAGTTATAATCAGGTTATGGTAAAGGACACAGAACAGTTTAAAACTACATTTACAACTCCATGGGGAACATATGTTTATGTAAGAATGCCATTTGGGTCGACTAATGCAGGTGCCACTTTTCAAAGGGCTATGGATGTAGCCTTTGTAGATTTCATTGATAAATTTATGGTGGTATATCAGGATGACTTGACAGCCTTTTCAACAAAAGAAGAACTACATTGTCAACATCTTGAGAAAATTTTTATTAGAGCATTAGAGTATGGGGTTTCTTTGAACCCAAAGAAGTGTGCCTTTGGTGTAATAGAAGGAAAACTTTTAGGGCACATTGTTTCAAAAGATGTTGTGAGGATAGATCTTGAAAGAGTAGAGGCTATTGAAAAACTATCCTTACCAAAAAATATCAAGGGAATTCAGTCCTTTCTAGGACAAGTCAATTTTTTAAGAAGATTTATTACAAACTTTACAGAAACCGGTATTCCCATATCAAGGATGTTAAAGAAAGGAGCAAAAATAGAATGGAATACTGAAGTAGTTCAAGCCTTCAATGACATTAAGAGGGCCATTAAGCATACCCTAGTCTTAAAGACACCAGATTATAGCAAGCCAATGCAAATTTTCTCTTTTGCATCTGCTCATACTATTGCTGCAGTGCTATTACAAAAGAATGTTGAAGGTTTTGAACAACCTATTTCCTTTTTTAGTAAGACTTTACAATCAGTAGAATTAAATTATGATATCATTGAGAAACAAGCTTATGCCTTAGTCAAGTCCATTAAAACATTTAGATGTTATTTGCTGGGAGCCACAGTGGTTGCCTATGTTCCTAGTGCTGCAGTCAAGGACATTTTGGTCCAACAAGAGGTTTCAGGAAGAAGATGTAGGTGGATTAACAGAATTCAAGAATTTAACATTGATATCCACATTACAAAGTTGGTTAGAAGTTTAGGCCTAGCAAAGTTGATGGCCCAAAGTAATCTAAATGCAAACCAGATCAATATGCTAGAAGAGGATCAAAGGCCTTATGTGTGCAACATGGATTGTTGTGAATGGTACAAGGATATTGTCAAGTATCTACAAAAGATCATCTCACCCCCTGAACTGGATGATAATAAAAGAAGAACTGTTAAACTCCACTCTTTGAGATATGCAATTATGAATGGTGAGCTTTGGTGGAGGAGTAATGAAGGTGTTTTTCTCAGGTGTGTAGACCATGGTAAGGCCCAACTTTTGATGGAAGAAATACACAATGGAATTTATGGAGGACACTACAAGGCAAAGACAACAGCCCACAAGATTATCAGGGTAGGTTTTGGGTGGCCTTCACTTTTCAAGGATACCCATCAGTTTGTCAAGAAGTGTGATCCTTGCCAAAGATTTGTAGGAAAACTAAAATTTGGTGGGAATTTTCCTTTCAGACCTATTTCTATTCAAGCCCCTTTTCAGAAGTGGGGTATGGAATTCATTGGTGAAATCCCTAATAAATCTAGATAAATCTAGTGGTGGACATTCCTACATCTTAGTAGCAACAGATTATTTCACTAAGTGGGTTGAAGAAATCCCTACAAGAAGAGCAACTAGCAAAGTAGTAACAGATTTTATGATGCAGAATATCTTGACAAGGTTTGGTTGCCCAGAAATTATGGTGGTTGATAATGCATTATGTTTTAGGTCATAAGAGTTTGTTGACTTCTACTGACATAATGGTATTAAAATTTCATATTCATATGCTTATCATCCACAAGGCTATGGCTAGGAAGAATCCAGCAATAAGAGTTTAATAAAGATTTTGAAAAGAGTCCTAGACAAAAACAAGAAGGCTTGGGATTCCAAGTTATTACAAGCCCTATGGGCTGATAGAGTTACAATAAAGAAAGCAATAGGGTGTGCCCCTTTTGACTTAGTGTATGGAATAAATGCAAGATTACCTCAAAATAACTTGTTGTAGATGTATCAATTCATTCAGAAATATGATGAAGATGTTGAAGAAGATATGACAGTTAGAATGAATGATTTGATTCAGCTAAATGAGGTAAGGAATGATGCACACATCAAGAATGAGAAGTTGCAGGCCCAGTGCAAAGTCCTGTATGATAGAAGGACTACATAGAGAAATTTTGCAAAGGGAGACATGGTATTAATATGGAATGTAAGAATGCAAGACAAAGGAAAACATGGAAAATTTGATCCCATATGGTTAGGCCCATATATTATTGAAGAAAAATGGGGAGCAGGTTCTTACATTCTGAAGAATTTGACAGGAGAGCTCTTGGAGTTCCCTGTTCATAGTCAATTTTCAAAATTCTATTTCTCCTAATGGTTTTGGCAATTTCTGTAAAGGTTTTATTTAAGTTTTTTTGTACAGTTCCCTATTTTTGGTTTGAATTTTTGGTTCTGGTCTACTGTACTAGGAGATTCTAGTTTCTCATTATATCTCCAAGAGATACACATCCCCGAGCATGAGCCATTGTTAGCACAAGTGAAAAATTCCATGGTTGAATCATATATTCTAGGTCTCTGTAGTTATTTTTTCCATTTTCCTGGCAAAACCCTAGGCAAAATTTCAAATTCTAGCTGTTTGCAGGAAAAACCCTAAGTGTGCCCTGGCCCTATTCTAATTTGTCTTTACCTTTTCAGGCCACTTAAGTCTTGTAAAACACATGCGCTTTTCTTCCCAGTCAGTCGCTTGGTCACTTAATCCTTGGTGGACATTTTTAAACTTTTGGTGATTCAGCGAACATGTCAGTCGTGCATTCTCTAAGTTCCCCAGTGGTTAGTTTTTTCTCTCAGTGATTATGTGAACATAGTGTTCATGTAATCTCTTATTATCAAGTGGTTATGTCTTAGCATCAGGCGACTTGGCATGGCAATTTCCTTTTCTTTGGTCACATATTCATGTGGTTTGTGGGCCTAGCATCTTGCAGTCTTTTCAAATCAATGGCCAATGTATGATATTAAGGGTCATTTCTGACATATGAGGCTATAACACTAGCTATTGATTCTTTTCTATGTCAGAGGTTTGTCAGAACAGGGGCAAGATTCTTCATCAATGGTGGGTGTGTGTTCTGGTGGAATCTTCATGGCTTATGAGGGTTTAAGACTGACCGTAGATTTGTTTCATGTCAGGGGATCTATCAGGGCAATATAAAAGGGTTGATCTAACAGTTGTCATAAGATTTGATAGAATGTGTTAGATGCATGAGATCTTATGACAACCGTTGATCTCATTTTAGGCAGGCCCAGTTTCTGGTCTAACATTTTTGGTGATTCAGACAAGTTTTTGGTGGCACTGATAAAGTCTTCTATGTTCACTCATTCACAAATTTTTTGGTAGGATTCTAGAATCTTTTAACGATTCAACAAGTACACATTCACTAAATCTCTAGATAAAATGGTAGTATTTCAAAATTTTCAGCAAATTGGCAAAATGTCTTTGGTTGCTAATTCACTAGATAGTTAGTGGGTCCTCAATTTTCTCATGTATTTACCAGTTCACAAAGAGTAACCTAAGGTTAGGAAGGGACTTCATGATTCAGTGAATGCAGTCATTCACTGAATCATTTGACTTAACCACAGTCAAGGAAGGCATTAAGTGACTAAATTTTTTCCGTTTAGTTGCATGTTCACAGGATAGCATAAAGGGTTAAAGGTTAGCCAAAAATTGTGGGACCATTTTGCCAGGTGTTGCTAAGGTGTCATGTTGTGATTGGTTGAGCTGGAAAGAAGTCTAGACACGTCAGTGGGCCTAAGAGATTCTAAGGAATGCATATATGGAGGATCTAACAGTTGTCGTATCGTCGCATAGAATCTCTTGAGGCTATGCAATCTTATGACATCCATTCATTTTAAAGCTTATGAAGAAGTGGGTCCAATACACCAATTCATTACTGACATGTTCTATTTTCATTGGTTCGAAGGTTTTGTGAGGTGGAAAAGAAATTTTTAAAGGTTTTGTTGACTATTGAAGAATTCTATGAGCTGCCCGATCTGTCGAGAATAACATAGATCAACGGTCACGTTTTAAAGTTGAGCCGGTTACCATTTTTTATTTGAATTCAAATTTATTGCAGAGTTTTGCTAGGGTTTTTGATGCAAGAAGTTGTAAAATGAAGCGGTGGCCATGAATTAAATTCTTCAATACAGATTGCAGTTGGGGAAGGATATAGAAGACATAAAGTACTGATATAATTTGATTTTGTTTCCTATGATGCCAAGCCAAATGATTTTTATGGTTGATTAATTGCAGAGGGGCATTCATTGCAGTTTGATAGTGAGATGATAAAATTAGATTTGCTAAAAAAGAGCCGAGGATAGCATTGAAGACAAAAGCACATCGACTCAATTACAAAATATCTCACCTATTTTAGTAGTGCAGTTATTGTAAACCCTTTAGGGTTGTTGTAAAGTATTTTAGGTTAATTTTTTGGTAACCCTAGAATGATCGGTTGCTTGTTACATCTCTTGGTGTAAAGGGATTTTTCATGATCATTCTGAGGGATTAGAGTTTAGGTGTTAAAAAGATAGAAATTTTTGAAACCCTAGCTTTCAGTCAAGGGTTGTAATTTTTTATATCATTTTATCAAACAATAGAGAAGAAGTACAGATTGATGTTCTTATCTTGCAAGCTTACTATTCTAGATACTGTATGCATATGGTGAAAGGCTATATTTAATACAAACCTCAGATCCTTGCTCTCCTTTTCTCTATTCTTTGAATCTTTAAATCTTTGTATAAAGGTTTATGTGAATGTATTGATGCTTTGAGTTCCAACCTAGGATTAGATTAAAATATTGCTCAAAGTGGGATATGTGTTCTTAGAGTTTATGTGAAGGATTTTCATAAGCAGGAAAGAGTTGGGATATATTTGTATTTATCTCTAGAGACCAATTTTAGAAACCATTGTATTCATCCTTTTCCTTGATATTTTTCCCAATGGATAAGGCACTAGCCTATATTCTCCTATCTTTGTGTTGAGAAGAGTGATTCAAACCTTATGATCCCAATCATTCAAATCACTACTAGTTTTTTAATTTTATTTACATTTATGTATTGTCCTATCCAGTGATGGAGAGTCAATGAACAATAGGTTCTTGTTTAGTACTTTCTCACCATATTCTTGAAAGATCCAATAAATAAATAAGGGGTAGAGTTAGAACTATCAGTCAGAGTTAATACTATTGGATCAGGTGTACCCACCTTGGTTTTGTAGAGCCAGAAGAAGAAGAGGGAAATCTTATCCCTATAGTTGGTCCAATTGCTCATAGATTGCTCACATTTGGAACTAACCAATCCTTAATATCCATCATGGGCATATTAGTATCTCATGGAGTGTAAAATCCTATCCCGGAACCAACAAATTGAACATTTTGTAGTCTCAAAAGGAAATCCTCCTTTGTATTTCATGGTTCTTTGGGCTTCCATAATTTTACAGAGCTTCAAAGTACTCACCTTTGATTTGTCTCCTTATTTTAGATTTACTACTTCATGTTCAATATTTGCACAAATTTTTGTCTTCTGTTTAATTATTCCATTTAAACATTCTTCAAATTTCTTTCTTTCTTCAACTCTCAACCTTAGATCTGTGATTGTTTCTTTTTCTTTCTTTACCTCCTTGTTGACTTCCCAATGTGTTTCTTT